>CM033619.1:23339811-23507311 GCA_019453435.1 Rhinogobius similis | reverse complement strand
TTACTTTTTACTGGAGGATTTGTGGCGCTTAGTGAAACAAACATTTTTCAGTCAAACGACAAGAATAGAAGCTCAAACAAACATCAGAACATTTACACTGAAACAAGGTCACTCTTAACAACTGTGACTGAGAGGACACTGAGGAAAAAAAAATTAAAACTACCTAGAAGCTTCAGCAGCTCTTCTAATTTGAGTGACTAAAGTCTTATGGACAAACCTTTTCACATCTAACCATGACCTGCCCTTCAGAGATGTTTCAGCCCTGATGACCTGCATGCACGCCTCTTTGCCTGGCAGCTTTCCCATTTCCATGTGGCTTGTAAGATGTCTTCTCACAGCAGACTTCTCCTCTTCTGTCCATTTCCCCTTTATCTAGAATAGATAAGATTTTTTTATTTTATTTTAGCAAACAGTTAAAGCAACATAATTGCACATATTTCTTTGATCAGGAACTGAACAACTTTAAGTTATTACTAAGAGAATACATCAAAACCATATCCATATCCAGCTTGTCTGAGAGATTCAATAGTTTGGACTGGAACGTTCATCAGTATAGAATTACATTTATGAAATCATGTGTTTTTATTTATATTGATTTATGCCATACTCTTAACATTGTAGACTAAAATATAACTGACAGAAACAAGAGGGTGGTGGACCCCTAACCAGATATGACATGCTTTCATTAATAACCATCTTGTGATGGAGGCGGAGAAAGAAACCAGGAAATACCATCCAAATACTGTTCCAAAGGTGTATTAATAAGCAGAGTTAAATTATTATACAATTAACCAATTATACAACTCAATGGTGTTGTATTTATTACTTTATTGAATTGTTTACTGTTTACCCTCAGCCGGCCAGGCTTTTACAGACGTCAAGACCAAGACGGCTCAACAAAAGTCACTCATTAGAGCGTTTATGGATGACCTCACAGGCTCACAGTCCATTCCATCAGTGGCTCTTACAGGGTCTGTGCATGAGCTTTAAGCCAATTCAAGGTCGATGGGGCTATGGAAGGGTCAGGAGGATAAAGTGTGGTTCAGCATAACAAGCACATCCTACAATCAGAGAATCCTGTCAAACGTTTGGGCAAAATGTTTCACTTATTGAGAGACATCATCAAAGGAACCAACTGGAGCCGGGAGGACTGGCTGGAAGTGGTTGATCAGTGGTTTGTACAGAAAGTTTAAAGCGTGGATGACCAGTATGGAGTCCTCTCTAGAATCTGATGCCACTATTGGTCTATGAAGTGCCAATATCAACAGTTAAAATCTTGAAGAAGGTAAGTAGCCACCTCCGAAGATGGCTCAGACTTTCAAAGAGTTTGAGCTGCATAGCACTCTATAATCACATCAACAAACAACTGCTGCTGAAAGAAGAGAAAAAACACTGAGTGGTGCTGGAGTACAGAGATTCAAAAGACCCAAAGGTATCCAGATTGGGATAGAAGTAAAGAAAGGGAGGAAGCGGTGTGCTGACTAGGCTGGTTGACAAGCTGTCACGGGCAAGACTGCAATCCAGAGGGTGAAGGCAGAAGGAGAGTCCCAGAGGATACCATTCCTCATGTGCACCGTGTTCCAAACAGGGGTTAGAGGAGCACAGCCAAGTCTTAAAGAGTATCTATGAGGCCATCTCAGCCAGGCCCTCACAATCAGCAAAGAAAAACACGCCATCATTAAATCTGAGGCAGCAAGAAAAACATCTGCACCTCAAACTTCTCCAGGCGTCCCGGCCTCGGCGATTGTCCGACCAACAGAAACAGCAGAAGTTCCCAAGTCATACTGTAAAAACTACCTCAACACCAGATATTGTCCTTTTTCCAATTTCACAAAGTCTGCAGTCATCCTGGAGCTGACTGTTCCTTGGGAAGACCGGCTTAAACAGGCTTTAAAGAAGCGGCTCTGTTACACCTGTAAAGACAGCTCCGACTCGCCAGCCGTTAAGACCCGCCCCCTCGTGCGAAGGAGCCGATAAGACACTTAATGTGGCGGCTCCTTCATGGGAACGAGCAAAGTGAGGGAAGACGCTTCAGAAAGGGTCACAAGGACAGGGGGCTAGGAAACCATTTTGTCAGAAGCTGGTGCCTAATCATCCTCAGACACACTAAAGAAATCCAGAACATCACTGGTATCAACAGATGTATTTTCTAATGTAATCGAGAATGAGAGGAGTACCTGTGGCTTCAGATATAGACGTTTTTTTCCTTTGGACCTTTTTCTGCTGCAGCCACCTAAAAAACACAAAATAATGAACAAAAGCAGTACACAATTACAACTGCATAGATTCAGATCAAACTTACCATTACCTTTTTTCTCGTGTGAGGATGAACTGTCTGAGATGAAAGAATCGGGGCCTGAAAATGAGGGAAAACTTTAATGAAGTTTGTTTTTGTAGCGTTTGTCAAATCTCTAAATGTTCAATCAAGTACTTTTTAGAATGTGGCAGGTTTGATTTTCAAGAGACACATTTGAATTTATCTCATCGCCCTTCATTAAACACTGATGTCAATAGAAAACCCACTGGATACATTCATTAAAAAGTACGTATTTTACCTTCATTCACTTCTTCATTTGAAAGATCTCCATCCACATTGTGATGACTATGGACTAAAAAAAGAGACAAGTTCAACAGTGTGCAGGTACAAATAAAAACCATTTACAATTTTATATAAATAATGGTCTTAAATCAAAGTAGACAAGTATATTTGTGGAGCACAAACAAAAAAAAAAGTATTACATTCATAAAAGAATAGAATTTACTTTAAAAAAGTGGAAAGCAGAGTAGACAAAGTCAGGGTTAGGGTTAGTTTCAGTCATATGAGCAGGTAAATCACATGGTTTTAGTCTAGAGCTGAACATTGTCAGAATAGAACCATGTTTAGTCCTGACTCTTCCACATTTAAGTGCCATGAGTTTGCAATATCCTTTAAGGACAAGGTTCAGGGCTATTAGTTCTGACGGCAGCTGAGCTGAGGGTTTGTGAATCTGTTATTGTTGCAAACAGAACACATGTTGTTACTCCAATTTTTCATTATTTCAGAAAAAAAATCCTTCCCTTGTTTTAAATAAAATGAGATTGTACTGCTTTTCTTTATAAATCTCTTTTTGAATATGGAGCTTTGACTTGCGCCATTTTGGCTCAGCCCTTTCAGCAAGACCAGACCATCAGCTCCAGCCTCCTTACATTCTGTGTGGAGTTCTGGAGCAGGTCTTCAACATGAGCCTAAAGCTGAGGGTGGTACCACAGCTCTGGAAGCTCCTGTGTGGTACCAGTGCCCGAGACACAGCACGCTTCAGCAGCTTCAGGCCGGTGGCTCTCACGTGCCATCGAGAGGCCAGTTCTGGGCCACCTCTGCTCCACGGTGAGCTCAGCCCTGGGCCCGCTGCAGTTGGCATACCGGCCCGGCATCGGAGTGGAGGCGCCATCCTCCTGCTGCACCACTATCTGTCTCACCTGGAGAAGCCCGGCAGCACTGTGAGAATTCTGTTCTTTAATTTCTCCAGCACCTTTGACTCCATCCAGGTACTGCTCCTGAGAGACAAGCTGGAGATGCCTGGTGTGGACTGTGACCTGGAGAGTGGATCCTGGTCTACAGTCCTCAGTTTGTGAGAGCCCAGGACTGTCCTGCAGAAGTTCACTGCGTCATCGTCATCCATGATGAGTCCAATGTTGGCAAAGTACAGAGGGCTATTGCAGTACTTTGTGGACTGGAATCAGCAGAACCATCACCTCTTTCTCAACGCGGGGTAGACCAAGGAGTTGATGGTGGACTTTTGCAGACAGCAATCTACTGTCCCCTCACCAGTGAAAATCCAGGGAAGGGACACTGAGAGAGTGGACGAGGACCTGGGTGTTCACCTGAATCACAAACTGGGCTCACACAGAGGCACCTGTACAAGAAGGGTCAGAGTTGTGTCCACCTCCTGAGGAGGCTCAGGTCGTTTGAATAAGAGGGCCACTCCTGAGGACCTTATACTACTCCATGGTGGCTTCAGCCTTTCTGTCCCGTGTGGTCTGCTGGAACAGCAGCATCACAGAGAGGAAGAGGCTAGAAAAGGTCATCAAGAAGTCCATCTCTGTCCTGGGCTGTGCTCTGGACTCAGTGCAGGAGGTGGGGGACAGGAGGGTCCAGGCTAAACTCACATCTGCTCTGGACCATGAGTCCAACACTCTGCAGGACACTGTCTGCTCTGGACCATGAGTCCAACACTCTGCAGGACACTGTCTGCTCTGGACCATGAGTCCCGCCCTCTGCAGGACGCTCTGCTCGGGACCAGGAGTCCCGCCTCTGCAGGACGCTCTGCTCTGGACCATGAGTCCCACCCTCTGCAGGACACTGTCTGCTCTGGACCATGAGTCCCGCCCTCTGCAGGACGCTCTGCTCTGGACCATGAGTCCCGCCCTCTGCAGGACACCGTCTGCTCTGGACCATGAGTCCCACCCTCTGCAGGACACTGTCTGCTCTGGACCATGAGTCCCACCCTCTGCAGGACGCTCTGCTCTGGACCATGAGTCCCACCCTCTGCAGGACACTGTCTGCTCTGGACCATGAGTCCCACCCTCTGCAGGACACTGTCTGCACTGGACCATGAGTCCCACCTCTGCAGAGACACTGTCTGCTCTGGACCATGAGTCCCACCCTCTGCAGGACACTGTCTGCTCTGGACCATGAGTCCCACCCTCTGCAGGACACTGTCTGCACTGGACCATGAGTCCCACCCTCTGCAGGACACTGTCTGCTCTGGACCATGAGTCCCACCCTCTGCAGGACACTGTCTGCTCTGGACCATGAGTCCCACCCTCTGCAGGACACTGTCTGCACTGGACCATGAGTCCCACCCTCTGCAGGACACTGTCTGCACTGGACCATGAGTCCCACCCTCTGCAGGACACTGTCTGCACTGGACCATGAGTCCCACCCTCTGCAGGACACTGTCTGCACTGGACCATGAGTCCCACCCTCTGCAGGACACTGTCTGCACTGGACCATGAGTCCCGCCCTCTGCAGGACGCTCTGGACCATGAGTCCCGCCCTCTGCAGGACACTGTCTGCTCTGGACCATGAGTCCCACCCTCTGCAGGACACTGTCTGCACTGGACCATGAGTCCCACCCTCTGCAGGACACTGTCTGCACTGGACCATGAGTCCCACCCTCTGCAGGACACTGTCTGCACTGGACCATGAGTCCCGCCCTCTGCAGGACACTGTCTGCTCTGGACCATGAGTCCCGCCCTCTGCAGGACACTGTCTGCTCTGGACCATGAGTCCCACCCTCTGCAGGACACTGTCTGCTCTGGACCATGAGTCCCACCCTCTGCAGGACACTCTGCTCTGGACCATGAGTCCCACCCCTTTCAGGACGCTCTGCTCTGGAGCAGCTTCAGTGACACTGATCCACTCTCGCTGAGGGAGAGGTTGGGCACGTCTTTCCTTCTGCTGCTGTCAGACTGTACAAGGATCACTGTTAACCCTGAACATGTCGTTCACTCTCATCAGCAACACTGTAATATAATCATCTCTGGTGCAATTACTACTCTAGTCACTTTTACATGTCATTTATTCTATCCATATGCAATAGCCATAGCCACCTTCTGTATCCAATTATTTAATAAATTTAAGCCACTTAACTATTTCTATGGCATTTATCCTGTCCATGAGCTGCACTGTTACATAACCATGGTCATAACCAGTTACTGTATGTAAGAGACATTGGTGTAACTTTAAAAGATTGCCTGGTTGTCTGTTACAAAGTTCAAATTTCAGTAATGAAATAATTAGTTTTCCACTTTTCACAAACAACTAGAGAGAGGGAAAGGGCAAGAGAAAGTGAGTGAGAGAAAAAGAAAGGTAGAAAACAAAAAATCATAAAGTACCTGTGACTTCAAGCGCTGAAGGCTTTTTCTCTTTGGACCTTCTGTTGCAGTAAACTAAAAAATAAAAATTAATAAATAAATGAACAAAAGCAGTACACAATTACAACTGCATAGATTCAGATCAAACTTACCATTACCTTTTTTCTCGTGTGAGGATGAACTGTCTGAGATGAAAGAATCGGGGCCTGAAAATGAGGGAAAACTTTAATGAAGTTTGTTTTTGTAGCGTTTGTCAAATCTCTAAATGTTCAATCAAGTACTTTTTAGAATGTGGCAGGTTTGATTTTCAAGAGACACATTTGAATTTATCTCATGGCCCTTCATTAAACACTGATGTCAATAGAAAACCCACTGGTTACATTCAGTCAAAAGTACGTATTTTATACCTTCATTCACTTCTTCATTTGAAAGATCTCCATCCACATTGTGATCGGGCGCTGAAAGAAAACAAAACAGGCCTTTTAGCCAGGAGTCCTGTAAAGACTTACTCAACCCTGTTGTGTTTACAGTTTATACATTTAATTTGTATATTATAACTATTCTAACTTGATATAGTAATATAACTAATAAAACATACAATGTTATTTTCCAGCAGTGAAAGATGTGCATCTGATTTCATGGTTTCAACATTGTGGACTGAACTATATTTTAATATTGTAAATGGTAAGGGTTTAATGGTAATAGTGGTCAAAGTCCATTATTTCAGCACCACATGTTTGGTTTCAATAATGTTGGACGTTTCGATAACATTTCATGTAAATAAATGTACTTTAGAGCATCTTTGGAGTTAATGTTAACACGTGTCACTTGTTTCCATCTGGACACTTAAGTGATGGATTAGCCCACATTTTAGGGATGTTACACCTTTGGAGCCTTAAAGTTCTGATGGATTTACTTGTTCCAGCGCTCTTGAAAACATCTCTTTGAATAATTCAGCCCTGTCACTCTCCTGCTACACACCAAAAGTCAGTCTCCAAAGTCACTGTCCAATATTTCCATTGTGTTGATCAAATGGTTTAGTCCCAGAGGTGAAATGCTGCAATTTTGGGACATAATGATGTGCATGTACCAATAGAACGAGTTCTTAAGCAATAACAACTTGTTTATACCTTCAGTAGGTTTTCAGGATATTTACAAGTTAAAAAATCTTGAGGAATTTAAGAAAATGTTGTTATATTATTATGTGTTATATTATTCGATTACTGTAATACTTGCAGTCACAATCAAGTTTATTTTTTTCTGATTGTAATGCCCAAAATCACAGCAGCAGTGTCCTGGATGGATGACACCATTGTGTAACATACCTTCATTACCATCACTGGAAATATCTCCATCCACGTTTGGATCGGATACTGAAAAAACAAAGGGCAAGTTAGACAGGTGTCCAGTGAAGAAATCATCCATCTAGGTATGATCTGAACGACTCCATTTAAGCAAATCTACTTTGAAGACATTTACAAAGCCACAGTTTGTGCCGTTTCATAGAAGCAGTGCTCAAGCCTAAATATTGCATTTGGCTCAAGTCTCAATATTTTACCTTTTGAGTTTATCCATTTCTTATTTTTAACTTTTAACTTTATTAAAAACTAGAGCTTAAGCTTGCAAACCGAATCTGAGAAAGACAGGACAAAAAGCACAAAAGAGATATTTGAGTGAGAAACAGGTCGGGTTCACGTTGCATTTGATGATGTACTTTCAGATGGAGGGCGGGGCCTATATATAGTACATATATTTAATACATATTTCTCAAGTAAGCGTAACTTTAAGAGTAAGTGTCAGGATGTAACATATGATTTATAATTGGAAGAGAATGTCCTTTTCAGAACAAAACTTCAACGTATACACAAAATGTTATTTAGCTTTTCTCAAAAAAAGAAACAAGACCAGAACTTTTACTCAAGAAATAATTACCTCAATAAAAATTACTGTAAAAGTTTACTTTTACAGTTTTCTCCAAGAAGTACCATTTCATCATAAAGTTACTCAAGTAATGGAACTGTGTAATATCAAATCAAATCTAATCCATTTATGTTTCTAATGCCCAAAATCACAACAACAGTCGCCTCGATGGGCCACAGGTCAAAGCAGTTCAGATAACTGTCCCAGAATGCCCCTGTCCTTTGACCCTCCTTCAGGAAAAACTACAAAAAACCCCACGGGACAAAGTAGAAACCTGAGGAGAACCACAGTGAAGGAGAGATCCTACTCCCACGGACGGACAGGCTGCAGATGAACTAGGACTGACATCCACTTGGACTGAACCAGAACCACTCAAAATGTAAAATGAAGTGACTACTGCACTCCCACCTCTGCTGGTTTATGGTTCATAACTCTGTGCCAGAGTCAGGTCAGAATTCTCAGGTAAACAATAGGTTTCTAGAATGTCACGTGAACACGACCTTTAGCAAATCACACGTACCTCCTGCTTTAGATATGGATGTTTTTTTCTCATTGGCTGCAGCAAAAAAATCTCCGTCTAAAAGAAATCAAAATGAGACCAAAGCAGTTCACAAATGACATTCATTCAGATTAAATTTACCATTTCCTGCTTTTTTATGTTGGGACGAAATGGACAGATCAGCACCTGAAAATGGAGGAAAAGGTGTCCCAAATAAATTATGGTTAAATACATTTAATGTTTTGAAGATGAGAACAATGGTTCCAATTTGTTTTAAAAGGTGTCCACATTTTCATGACCAGACTGCTTTAAATGTATTGCTTTACCCAGCTCTATCCAAATGTGTTTACAATGTTAATAGAGAGCGATTCCAACATCTAAAGCTATGGAAACATGTACCCCTTTTTCTTGGCCGTGGTGTGTTTGGTCTGTGTGTGGCTGCGGACTCGTTTGCCTCATCTGTAAGACAAAGAATACAAAGAGATATCCATGAGGTCAGCCATGACCCATTCATAGCAATGGGACAAATCATTAGGACAAATGTATTCATGAAGGGTTACCTTCTTCAAAAGCTCCTGTAGACTTTCCACTTGAGGCTGGAGCTGGAACCAAACAAAATCAAAACCAGCCATTATGACATTTATAAATACATTTCCCCAAAAACATGAGACTTTGTGCTTTTCTCAGTAAACAGTGTTAATTATTAATTTGTAAGATGAGTTTAGATCAGGACTCTCAACCCTTTTTGCTTCCATGAGAAACTTTAACTAAAACTAAACTGTAAGCTACTCATTTTATGGCTTATTTTGGCCCAAAGAATGTTCATATTCAATTGTCTAAACATTTAGCTTAACATGTTTTATTTTTATTTAACCAGGACACATTTGTTTGTGAGCTACAAGTTTGACCCTGATTTAGACTGAAAGACGGCCGAGTCAGACAGAGAGGGAGGACCTTTTGATTATTTGTGCCGATGATTTATTTATTTTGAGGCAGTTTTTGTTTAAGGCCCGTTAGATCATAGCCCTGGTCAACAAACCTGCTCATTTCACCATAAGTTCAGATCACGACAGCACAACATTCTAGACTGCCCATTCTTTAAAACTGAAGTTAAGAATTTGATGACAGTTAAACAGCAAATTCAGTCAACTTGAGTGTTAACTGTACCTTGAGTATATTTTCTTTCATCTATGTAAGAATCATGTCACATGTTTTCAAAATTCTAAATATTTCTTAAAATCAAGGAGGTCCACAGTAAATCTCTAATCTAAAAGTGTGGTTTGGAGCTGGAGTCAGAGTTTGGAGGAATAAAGTGATTACATTTTTGTTAAATGGAACAGATTTAAAAGTCTATATATTTTATATACATGTTTTTTTAAAGACTAGAATCCAAGAAAAAATTGAGATGAATAAAATCCCTTGTTTCCTCTTATTATGTCCATATCAACGAGCCCAACTTTGATTTCAGCTCTTGTGAGAAAAAGGACAGTGTGTAAATGAGACTTTAAAAGACTTCAAATGTAATCAATTTTGTCAATAGTCAATAGGAGAATTCACATACCTGCTTTTTTCCATGTCTTGAGTCTAAAATGACAAAACATATTCATGTTAGAAAAAGGAAACAGCTGAACGTCCCTTTGTTGTGGCCATTTGCAATACCAAACTAATCAGGAGGGCGCAGAACTATTTTTGGATAAAAGGACACATTTCATGCTGAGGGTCACAGGCCACAACCAAGTAAACAATATCAACCAATACAACTCATTACACAGCATTGTCCAGTAGTAATTAACCTGTTAAGCCCGCCCATACCGATATCGGGTTATAGGGTTCTGAGTGCGGCAGCGTTTTTGAATGTAAACAAGTCATAAAACGTAGCCAAGAGATTTTCTTTTAATTGCCCTTAATCCAATACATAACAACGTTGATAAAACTGCATTGTATTTGCCTGAAGTCACAAACGTGTCTGTTTTTAAGATATACAAGTATATTGTTATGAAGTTAATGAGTGACATTGATATCGGCAACACGCAAACCTCAACACAACACAGCACGCGGTGTTTTTTCACCACGCCGACAAAATACGTGTCAAACAAAACTACAAAAACACAGCTTTCCAAAAATATATAACACAGCTGAGTCTGCTATCCCTCCGAATAAATAAGTCCCAAAACAATCACCGCGCCAATGTTTACATTTCACTCGCCTGCGCGTGTCATTGCGTGTTCGTCACAGTTACGTCATCAAATACAAAAACTTTTCACAACGAACGTAAAAACCTTTGCTTTCTTACCTTACCATCCTCATAATCCGTTTATTCTCGCTCCACAAATGCTATCCTTTAGCTCCGAGGCAGGTAAGCTAGTCCCGGGCAGTGACGCGCTGTCCATGCGCTCTTGTTCATACAGCGTTATCCGCCGTCACCGGGTCAAAATTAATTGGCACCCCGGTCAAAAAGGAAAGTGTGTTTACATTGTACATCGCGTAAGGATTCTTCCGGCATCTTGGACACACGTGTAGGCTCTTACGTTGATTATGTATCTTTGTGCGTAAAGTGAGCGGAGCAGCCTCACCTTTCGCGTGAGCAGCACACACGCGCCAAAAACATCAGAATCAGCGTTTGTGACTTTTTTTTTTTTTTTTTTTACTTATATTTGCATAACTATGCTATCAAATCCACCAAAAGTCTTTGTTTACAACTATTTTGATTTTAAGTCTTTTGGCACAGTTGGTGCCAAAGTGTGCCAAACTGTGTCCGCCTAGTATTTTTCTTATAACAACCTTCATAAAAAGTGTATTCTTTGTTCTATTTGCATAATTTTTTGCACACATGTAGTCAAGTAGTTACTGAATGCTTGTAATAGTATGTTGGGCATTTATTGACAGCCAATATTATGGTTATCACAGTTAGAAAAAGAAAATAATAGGCGAGGATAAAGAAAATACAGTTTTTCTCCTGGGTTTTTCATCTTGTGTTCAAAAATAATAAGAGTCCCCATCTAACTGAGAATGGAAATGTGTTGATTCAGACCCTGGCTATCTATTGAGACCAAGATTATCTATATGAAGTTCATAAATTTTGGAGTAAGTCTGAATTTATTTTGGATAGGTTGTTAAGGCTTATGCACCCTCTAAAAACCCATGGGCTTAACAGGTTAAGTCTTTGAAATAAAGTCGTTGCTGCCTGACCTTAAATAAGCGCATGAGCTTCTTGAGCTGTAGTTAATGTGAACCAGTTAATAATCCCTTAGTGTTTGTAGTTTGTGAAGCTTCAAACTCACAGAAGCCCATGTTACTCCACAGTCAGGCCCCACAGTCAAACATCTGCACCTGGCACTCAGCAGCAGCGGGGGAGGGGCAGCGACAGGCGCAGACAGGTGCACACGCGGGGGAAAGGAGTGACAGGTGCAAACAAGCGCGCACGCGGGGGAGGGGAGTGACAGGCGCAGACAGGCGCGAATGCGGGGGAGGGGAACGACAGGCACACAAGCGGGGGAGGGGCAGCGACAGGTGCAGACAGGCGCTCACGCGGGGGAAAAGAGTGACAGGTGCAGACAGGCGCGCACGCGGGGGAAAGGAGTGACAGGTGCAGACAGGCGCTCACGCAGGGGAGAGGCAGCGACAGGTGCAGACAGGCGCTCACGCGGGGGAGGGGCAGCGACAGGTGCAGACAGGCGCTCACGCGGGGGAGGGGCAGCGACAGGCGCAGACAGGTGCACACGCGGGGGAAAGGAGTGACAGGTGCAAACAGACGCGCACGCGGGGGAGGGGAATGACAGGCGCAGACAGGGTGCAGCGCGTGGGAGGGGCGGCCGTGAAAACAATATAAAACCAATGTTAACAAATACAAGTGTTTTACGTCTTACGGACCAAAACATCTGTCGTGACAGATTCAGTCTCGTAAATTTAAATATTAATATTAATAAATATTAATTAACTAATGCTGACTCAAAAACAAGCGTGATCATTCACGTTTCACAACGCGATACACGGTGCAGAATTAACTCTGATTCTTGTTGTAAATCGTAACTAAAACGCTAAACATCTAAAGTTCCACCTTACCTGGACATTTGTGTATATTTTTGCTCGCATTCCTCGTGGTGATGACGCAGTTTGCGGAGACGCCTCCGGAAACGGTCCGCACGACTCTCCGTCAGGTCCATCAGGGCGGAGCATAGACTGTACAGTCTATGGGGCGGAGAAGGTTGACGCAGAGTTGCCAGGTTGACGCAGTTAAACTCGCAAGAGAGCAGTGGAAAAACTGCACAAAAACAACCATCTGCGCGTCCCTCTCACGCGAAAAGAGAAGTTCCACGGGACGCAAAGGGCTTTGGATGAGGTTCTGCCGCTGAAAATCAGGGCTTCAATTAGTTTTATTTTATATTGAATACATTTGGCGTGGTAACACTGCAACATGGCAACCCTCTACTGCACGTGAACCAAACAAATCAGAACAACCCCCAGCAGATACGGCACCGCAATCCCTCACTGATAATCAATAAAGTGTGATCAGTTTATTCATTTTCTAAATTAAAATGTAATAGGCATTTCATTGTCAAACTGCATAAAAAGTGCAAGGGGAAAAGTTTAAACACTTTTTATTGTGTATAAAATCTATCCAAAACGTTTGAAAAAAGTAGAATCAGCGAAAGAGGCAGGATTATTACGCCACGCCACTGTACCTGTCCCCACTCTCTTAGTTACCCTCTCCCCTCTCTCTCCCCTCTCTCTCTCTCTCCCCCCCCACCCCCACTCTCTCTTGCTCCTTCCGGGTGAGTGCGCGCGCGGCTCTGCAGTGGCTCGCGCTGATACAGGACACACACAGTACATGTTTCACTCGCAGTGATAGTTAGGGTTAGGGTTAGGGTTAGGGTTAGGGTTAGGGTTAGGGGTTGGGGTTAGGGTTGGGGTTTAGGGGTTGGGGTTAGGTTTGAGGGTGGGGTTAGGGGGTAGGGTTGGGGGTTGGGGTTCAGGTTAGGGTTAGGGTTAGGGGTTATCGGTTAAGTTTAGGGTTTGGGGTTGGGGATCAGGTTAGGGGTTAGGGTTAGGGTTTGGGTTTGGGTTAGGGGTTAGGGTTAGGGTTAGGGTTTGGGGGTTCAAAGGTTAAAAATTAAAATTAAAATTTAGAAATTCGGGTTAGGGTTTGGGGTTAAATTAAAAGGGTTTGGGGGTTAAATTAAAATTAGGGTTAGGTTTGGGGTTAAAATTAGGGGTTAGGGGTTAGGGTTAGGGGTTAAAATTAGGTTAAAGATTAGGGTTAGGGGTTAAAATTGGGGTTAGGGGTTAGGGTTGGGGTTGGGTTAAATTAGGGTTAGGGTTAGGGTTGGGGTTGGGGTTAGGGTTAGGGGTTCGGGTTAGGGTTGGGGTTGGGGTTAGGGTTAGGTTTTGGGGTTAGGGTTTGGGGTTGGGGTTAGGGGTTGGGGTTAGGGGTTGGGGTTAGGGTTAGGGTTACAATCAGAACTGCAGGAAATCATGAGATGCTGTGGCTACTGTTTTATTTTAAATACAGTGAATACCAGTTATGTACACAAGAGATGTGGCCCTCAAACCATGGGTGGCTCATTTTACCTGATGGTCCAATTTAGCCCATATATAGATATAGATATTGGAGCTTGCGGGTTCAATATCTCAGCTATTCCTGCTCGTTTCTGGACTCAGATGTCTGATGTTCCTCCAGTTTGGGGGTCACTGCCCCCAGTGCTCCGATCACCACGGGCACCACCTTGGCCTTCACCTTCCAGGCCTCTCCAGCTCTTCTCTGAGCCCTTGGTATTTCTCCAGTTTCTCATGTTCCTTTCTCCTGATGTTGCCATCACTTGGTGATACCACATCAACCACAATGGCCTTCCTCTGCTCTTTATCCACCACACGATGTCTGGTTGGTTTTCCATTACCATTCTGTCAGTCTGTATCTGGACGTCCCACAGGATCTTCGCTCGGTCGTTCTCTACCACCTTTAGAGGTGTTTCCCACTTTGACCTTGGGGTTTCCAGTTCATACTCCACACAGATGTTTCTGTACACTATGCCAAGACGTAGCCGTTTAACCCCTGGGATTTGTTCTTGCCATTGAGCTGGCTTCTTAGGACTTGCCTTACTTGCTGGAGGTGTTTAGCTGTTATCTACTATTGTTCCTTCTGGGAGTGAGACCTTCTGTGTGGACCACCTTCCCTCTCTTTGTTACCGACTGCACTTCTCCAGCCCGAATGACACCCCAGTGTCAGTGCTGTAGATCCTGGAGGTGTGGATCAGTCGATGTCTCCCTGTAGAGGAGGTGACTGATGGTGGCCTCACTCCTGGGTCGTGTCCAGAGTCAGTCTTGTTGATTATCTGGCTGAGGGGGTTCAGACCTTTGCAGAACAGCAGTGGGGACAGTGTATCTCCTTGGTATATGCCACATCTGATGGACACTTGTGTGAGTGGCTTACCTCGGGGCCTCAAGGGTGGTCTTCTACAACGAGTCGTGGTCTTTAATCAGTCCAGACGGTGCACAGTTTGTCGGGTCAGTCTTGGTCGACTGTTCTGTCGGAGTTGGAGTTGGTGTTTGGCTCCTCTGATGTCTTTGCCGTCTGTGCGTTGCTCATGTATTGATCCAAGTGCCACTGATCTGAGCCACAGGAGCCTGACAAGAGTTTCCATGTTGTGGAGAGACAGGTTATTGGCCGAAGGCTGGATGGGACTGTCCCCTTGGAGGGATCCTTCATAATCAGGATCGTACGCCCTTTAGCCAGTATGTGTGGATCATGTCTGGGCCCGGTCCAGTTTTTCATGCCTGAGACTCTTTCTTGGACATCACTGTGGTGGTGACTAAAGTCTTCTCTGGGAGGTTGCTGTGGTCGTCTCTCAGAGCCACGAGACACTTTGCATTGATGTTGTGTGATGCCTCCTTTTCCCAGATATTTTTCCAGTACCTTTCCGTTTCCAGCCTTAATAATAACCACCCTGCCATTGAGAGTACAGTTTTGCAGGTTGTGAACAGCCAGTTTATTCGTCTGGCTTTGTTATCTTTTGTGTATCTCTTTAAGCTCCTGGCCAAGGCCTGGAGCCTTTGTTTGGAAGTTTCAACAAAACCACCATCACCGAGGTGCATTGGTCTCCCTAGCCCTGATGCAGCCCTTGCCGTGTCTGACTTATATGTATATATATATATATATATATATATGTGTGTGTGTGTGTGTGTGTATATAGATTTTTTTTTTGTTTTTTTTAAATAATTTTTTTTTTAACATTTTTAGTTTGTTGTTACTTATTTTATGGTGTTGCAGGAACAAAACCAGTTAAATTTGGCCTATACTCAGAGGTCCTCACAAATATATTAAAACCAGAAAAATCTCAGGCCCTGTCACGTTTTCCTATTTTTGTGAGGACCTCTCTAAATCTTTGAGAATAGCCTTGAAATGGCTTTAAAAAGCCATTACATTGAAAAGCTTGTGAGGACCAGGCAAAATGTCCTCACTTTCCAAAAATGTCCTCACTTGTCTTGTTGAACAGACTCAAAGGTCCTCACTTCAATATGAATACAAACACACACACACACACACACACACAGAGCACACACACAGACACACACACACACACACAGAGCACACACAGAGCACACACACACACACACACACACACAGAGCACACACACAGACACACACACACACACACAGAGCACACACAGAGCACACACACACACTCACCCTCACCCTCCTCACACACACACGCACACACACCCACACACACACACACACACACACACACACACACACACACACACACACACACACACACACACACACACAGAGCACACACACAGACACACACACAGACACACACACACACACACACACAGAGCACACACAGAGCACACACAGACACACACACACACACACACACACACAGAGCACAGACACACACACACACAGAGCACACACAGAGCACACACACACACACACACACACACACACACACAGAGCACACACACACACACACACAGAGCACACACAGAGCACACACACACACACACTCACACTCACACACACACACACACACACACAGACACAGAGCACACACAGAGCACACACACACACACACTCACACTCACACACACACACACACACACACACACACAGAGCACACACAGAGCACACACACACACACACTCACACTCACACACACACACACACACACACAGACACACACACACACACACACACACTCACACGCACACTCACACACACACACACACACGTATACTCGCTTAGAGGCATTTTGAGGGTCATGAGCCTAGAACCCCCCCTTTGGGGACTACCCTTTCTGTATGAGTTAGAAAGATTCTGTCAGAGCCATTTTTTTCATTTGACTCTCCAGATTCACAAAATCACCTCAGATTGTACTTTTTCACAACTTGTGTCCCATGAGTTTTTTAACCTTCACATTGGGGACAAAGAATTTTAAGGTGCATTTTGAGGACACATACACAAACTCATAAATGTCCAGTTTGAGGTCTTTATTTCTTTTGTCATAAAAACTTAGTAAATATGTTATAAACCATATTTTATACAAGTAACTTCAGAATAATGACAAACATGTTTCATGTGCCAGTTTAAATGGTACATGAAACCAACAAAACCAACGCAATCAACATAATCATGAATTAAAATGGTATCAAACCACAAGCATTTTTATAATTTCTTTCAATTGTTATATTCCAAAATATAAAAAATAAACTGCTAAATAAGTGCATACCTTACAAGTATGTTTGATCGATTGAACAGATATACAGGATACTGTACATAGGTCATCCGGGTTCTTAAATAATGTTTAACCCCTGATGCACACTGACTCCGGTCCGGCTTTGGGGCCCACGCAGGTCCCACAAGACTTAGAAAGTGCTTAAAATCAATGCTTGTGTTACACCGACCTCTGAGCTCTGGGCCGCAGAGTTTGAGGAAAGAATCCACAAGAAGTCTACTTTGCCGGACGCCACAGCGTCTGGTGCAGCTTTCATCATTTGACGAGTGTTTCTTGCGCGAAACCAGGTAAATCTATGTGGCTTTTCATCAAAAACAGACCGCAGTGAACCAGAGCTGGTGTGACAGGCGTCTGCTACCGGACTGGAGTCAGTGTACACTAGGGGTGACTCCTCCCACTGTCTATGTTCTACAGCATATGGCAGCTCTGTGTTTGGGTAAAATGCACTCTATTCTACAACCTTGACTCCAAAACTCATTTCCTCCTTGACCACCTGAGTGTTGTGGGCAATTTAGGGTTTGGTGTCATGTTTTGAGTGCTTGGTAAATTGGACAGCAACAAAAAGGTTCACTCACTGATTGATAATGACTTCTGGATGGAAGTTGAAAGTCTTGATTTTCAAAAACAGTCCGGATGACAACCCCTGAAAATCTTTTTCATGAGTCTCTTTGTATTTCTTTTTGAAGGTGGCTACTTTGACAAAGGAATCTGAAGGTTGATCTTGGAGTGTTGGAGCTGTGGGACCTTTGTCTTTTGGGGTATCAGGACTGTACTTTCTTGGACTCTGTGTTAAAGTGGATAGTCTGGCATTTCTTGTCGTTGATAATGTCCTCCTCTGTCTCTGATTAACTTCTTGTCAGTGAGTGAGGAATAGAAGCAAACATCACTGCAGTCTGTGGTTTTATCCAATTCTTCAGGTATTTTTCTTGAAAAACGATTCTTGATTCTTGGGCTGTCTGTCTCAAGCTCTTCCTGGCAACAATAACACAATAACACAATAACAATATACAAATAAATACTGCCATTCAATACAGACTCATAAGTAAGAGTTGACTTTTGAGGACATTAAACACACTTACACACTGGGATGGGAACTAATTGGGGACAGTTAGTTATTTGAAGCCCTTAGCAATATTAATACTGATAGGACAGGACTTTTGGGGACATCATACACACTCACACACTCGAATGGGGACCAACTGGGGACCGTCTTCTATGTCAACCCCAGAACAATAGTAATACTGATCGGGACAGGACTTTTGGGGACATCATACACACTCACACTCTCGAATGGGGACCAACTGGGGACAGTTGTTTAACTGATCAATGTAACAATGGTAATACTGATAGGACAGGACTTTTGGGGACATCCATACACACTCACACACTCGAATGGGGACCAATTGGGGACAGTTGTTTAACTGAGCCATGTAACAATAGTAATACTCAGAGGACAAGACCTATTGGGGACGTAATACACACCTGTGCACTATAATGGAGACCAACTGGGGACAATCAAGGTATTTTATGTAAATAATCTACTGCAGATGATGTAATGTAGAAGACACAAATATACACATTAATTGATTGTCTTTTGTAAAACCAACTCTTACCTGATTTTGGTGCTCTCAGTGATGTCAGGAGTAGATGTTTGCTGGAGAGAGAGAAAGATGTGTCAGAGAAAGGAAAGGATAAGTAATCAGTTCAAATGAAGCCACAGTGTGTCAGTGGTTTACTGGGGACAGTACATAGACCGTATAAAAATCACTGGACGATGTCGTAGCGTTTGACTCCAGCCAAATGAAGCAAATCGCAGCTAAAAGTTATAGTGGTTAAAGTGGAGCTAGCAGTTATAGCGGCAAAAGTGGAGCTAGCAGTTATAGCAGCTAAAGTGGAGCCATACTCCATGTTGGAAATCCAAGTGCGTATCTTGGTAACCACCACGGACCTTTGTCTTTTGGGGGTATCAGGACTGTACTTTCTTGGACTCTGTGTTAAAGTGGATAGTCTGGCATTTCTTGTCGTTGATAATGTCCTCCTCTGTCTCTGATTAACTTCTTGTCAGTGAGTGAGGAATAGAAGCAAACATCACTGCAGTCTGTGGTTTTATCCAATTCTTCAGGTATTTTCTTGAAAAACGATTCTTGATTCTTGGGCTGTCTGTCTCAAGCTCTTCCTGGCAACAATAACACAATAACACAATAACAATATACAAAGAAATACTGCCATTCAATACAGACTCATAAGTAGAGTTGACTTTTGAGGACATTAAACACACTTACACACTGGGATGGGAACTAATTGGGGACAGTTAGTTATTTTGAAGCCCTTAGCAATATTAATACTGATAGGACAGGACTTTTGGGGACATCATACACACTCACACACTGAATGGGGACCAACTGGGGACCGTCTTCTATGTCAACCCCAGAACAATAGTAATACTGATAGGACAGGACTTTTGGGGACATCATACACACTCACACTCTCGAATGGGGACCAACTGGGGACAGTTGTTAAACTGATCAATGTAACAATGGTAATACTGATAGGACAGGACTTTTGGGGACATCATACACACTGACACACTCGAATGGGGACCAACTGGGGACAGTTGTTTAACTGATCAATGTAACAATAGTAATACTGATAGGACAGGACTTTTGGGGACATTGTATACACTGACACACTCGAATGGGGACCAACTGGGGACAGTTGTTTAACTGATCAATGTAACAATAGTAATACTGATAGGACAGGACTTTTGGGGACATCATACACACTCACACACTCGAATGGGGACCAATTGGGGACAGTTGTTTAACTGGAGCCATGTAACAATAGTAATACTCAGAGGACAAGACCTATTGGGGACGTAATACACACCTGTGCACTATAATGGAGACCAACTGGGGACAATCAAGGTATTTTATGTAAATAATCTACTGCAGATGATGTAATGTAGAAGACACAAATATACACATTAATTGATTGTCTTTTGTAAAACCAACTCTTACCTGATTTTGGTGCTCTCAGTGATGTCAGGAGTAGATGTTCGCTGGAGAGAGAGAAAGATGTGTCAGAGAAAGGAAAGGATAAGTAATCAGTTCAAATGAAGCCACAGTGTGTCAGTGGTTTACTGGGGACAGTACATAGACCGTATAAAAATCACTGGACGATGTCGTAGCGTTTGACTCCAGCCAAATGAAGCAAATCGCAGCTAAAAGTTATAGTGGTTAAAGTGGAGCTAGCAGTTATAGCGGCAAAAGTGGAGCTAGCAGTTATAGCGGCTAAAGTGGAGCCATACTCCATATTTGGAAATCCAAGTGCGTATCTTGGTAACCACACGGACCAATCAGGAGGCGAGGTTGTTAACGGTTTCCACCCCTCGGTAGGAGGAGGCGGCGACGCGTGTGGCGCTAGCTGTCAATCAAACCTGTTGCTAAGCATGAGCGAAACCGACCCTGGAAAAGGAAGCACCTGATTGGTCAGTTATTATTGTAATAAGTTGATTTGTGAAGAACATAACTTTAATCAAACACAGGATCATGTGGGAGATAAGTTTGGTTCCACATGTGAGTTTGACAGAAGCCGTTTCAGAGTAAAGACACTAATGTCCCAATAGAAAGAGAATGGAGCTCGGCTTGAAGGAGCCAGAACAGCCTCCATGGATACTTCCTGTTTGGAACGTGGCGGCAGCAGCTCGGGATGTCCAGTGTTTGTTATACAGTCTATGGAACCGTACAATTGTAACTCCAGTCTGGAGTGGATTTCCAGTTACCAGTCAATATTGAGACTCATACCTGTGGTTTGCCAATGTCCCTCGTCTCATCAGCAACATCTGGGAGGAACTGCTCCTGAAATAAATTGTAATTAATTTGCCTATATATCAACAATGCTTATGCAAAATAAAATTGTATATGCAATAACACCACCATTTTTGCCCAGACTTTTGGGGACATTGTACACACTCACACACTCGAATGGGGACCAACTGGGGACCGTCTTCTATGTCAACTCCTTAGCAATAGTAACACTAATAGGACAGGACTTTTGGGGACATTGTACACACTCACACACTTGAATGGGGACCAACTGGGGACAGTCAGTCATGGGCCGATGCAGTAATGAGAATTTGGGCAGCCAGGACAAATATATTTTTGAAGACATGTGCAAAATTAAGCCATAGTGTGTCAGTGGTTTGCTGGGGATTGTAGTGCAGCTTTTCTTTGCATATAAAATATTTATAATAGTCAAAACATTCAGGAAGTTTCTTTATTGTTGCCTCTCAGTATTACGACTCACCTGTGGTTTGTTGATGTCTCTGGTCTCAGCAGCAACAGTGAAGAACTCCTCCTGAAACATGATTGAAATACATTTAAAGTGTTCATACCATAATAATAGGGCTGATTTTAAACTTGTATAACATCACAGTTTTAATTGGGACTTTGAGGGACATCGCACACATTACACACTTGGACGATGGACTAATGGGGGACAGCTGTTTATCCGAGTTCATTGACATTAATATTATTGATAGAACATAATTTTTGGGGACATCACACACATTCACACTCGAATGGGGACTATTTGGGGACAGTCATTGAAGTGCATATGGCCTGGCCCTGCACTATAGCAGATACTCAGGAGCTCTAAGATGCACTGTTAATGAACAAAGCCTTATCTCATGATTGGTATTAGCAGCTGTAGCTCAGTCATTTACACTTTTTGAGTTACCTGGAGCCAAGACAAGAAACTGTAACAAACTGACAACATAAAGTTACGTATAATAACCTTATTCTAGAATCTGCTGCGGGCGTCTATTTTCCTGTTACACGGGGAAGACGAGCTCAGTAAAAAATAAGTTCTACTCGACCTAAAAAGCCGCTTCAGGCCCAGAAATCGGTGCATGTGACATATTGTGGCTCATGAACATTTTACACAAATCAATCTACTTTATATAATGTTTTAGCAGTAAGACTTTTCCCTCATCCACCACCGAGATCCTGATAAACTGGATGTGCTGTTACGGAGCGAAAAGAGGCAAAAGTGGGCGTGGAATAAGGTGAATACCTACCTCCTTGCCATGGCCTCAGCATCCCTGTAGTTATGTGTCATTTCTTCATCCAAAGTAAAGTCTTTCAGGGCTCAAATGATCACACCCTTTAAAAAAATGCAAAAAGCATTGTTCAAGATAAGTAGTAATGGTAAAACAGCTAACTTAGCAATTGCAAATTGTTTGTTAATTTGAATCATGGCATGTACATCCACATGTGCAAGTGCATATGTATTTATTTTTTTCACATTCCAAATTGAATTATTTATAGAAAAGTCCCAACCCAAAAACATCTCAGGCAAATGTAAGGTTTAAAGACAAAGACTTATAGCTGGCTTAGTAGCTTGCATGTTTTCAATAAGCTATCGTAGCAATTGCTACTTGCTACTTGCTAGCACAATGTGCTGATGGATTTGGATGAAGGCCTGTAGATCCACATTTGCCAGAGCATTTTATCTTCCTTTTTATATTAAACATGTTGCTCCACATTGTAAAATGCTTTAATGATGTAATTATGTTTATAGCTTTAATTTAAAACAAACTTTTAACGTTTCCTTACCTTGAAATGGTGTGGTTTAAGTTTTCTTCTCATGGGAACAGGAGCTTAATTAGGGCGTCGATGTAAACCCTCATTTGTCCAGGTGTGGTTCATCGTAGAAAGGGTTTCAGGGGTTGTCATCCGGACGCTGTTTGAAGATCGAGACGTTTCTGACTTTTATCCCAAAGTCATTGTCAATCAGAGAGCTGGTATGGGAACTGTGGCTTATATGCTCCTCTAAGTAGAGTCCTGCCCCCAGGGAGGAGTCACTGAACGCCTGTCTTTGTTTGGAAAATTGTTTGTCTAGTGTCACCTGAAATTTGATAATTGGCCTGCCTTTGTTAGTTTAATAGTTGGCCCTGCCCAGTTTCACCTGTGGCTAAGATCTATTATTGTCTTATATCTATTGTTCTATTGATAGCTGGCTGTCGCTCCCTCATCACTGCTGATAACCTCATTAGCATTTGACTGGTCTATTTATTTGGCCCAGGGTGTTAGGAGGCTCATAAATCTTAGACAAATTAAATCTTAAACCCCATTCCTGTTTAGAGACGGATTCTCTCTTTTGACAAAAATAGCCTCCTTTACCCCTCTTTCAAACCAGTTCTTCTCTCTGCTCAATATCTTCACCTCACTGTCCTCAAACGAGTGGTTTGTAGCTTTTAGGTGCAGATGGACTGCACTTTGCGGTCCGTGAGGTAGATCTTCTATGTTGGTACAGCCTTTGTGTTTTGTGCAGTGGCTGTTTGGTTTCTCCTATGTAACGTTCTTTACAACTGTCCTCACTGCACTCTATCAAATAAACTACATTGCTCTGTTTCTCTGTCGGCCTCTTGTCTTTCGGGTGGACCAGTTTCTGTTTAAGTGTGTTGCCAGGTTTGAAATAAACAGGGATGTCGTGGTTGTCTAAAAATCCTTTGAAACTTCTCAGACAGGCCCGAGACATAGGGATAGAGACCCCCTCCTGCTAGGATCTTTATCCTTTGTCCTGTTTCTTGGCTCTTCTGACTTTGTTAAAGGCCCAGTTGGGATAACCACACCCTGAGAGGCGCGTTGGGACGTGTTCTTCCTCCTTCTTTCTCCCCTCTGAGCTGGTGGGTACTTCGTGGGCTCTGTGTTGTAGTGTCCTGATCACTCCCAACTTGTGCTGCAGTGGGTGGTTAGACCCGAACAATAAGTCCTGATCTGTGTTCTGGGTTCCTGTACAGTTCTGTCTGAAGGCTGCCTTCCTCCTCTCTGATTGTGGAGCAATCAAGAAACGCCAACCGGTTGTCCGTAGCATCTTCTCGGGTGAACTTGATGTATACATCCAACCCACTGATATGCTCAGAGAACGTTTCCAGCTCTTGTTTCTTGATTATCACAAAGGTATCATCCACGTAACGCAGCCAGAGGCTAGGAGGTGTGCCCAGGAAGGAGGTCAGAGCCTTCCTCTCAAAGTGTTCCATTTAAAGGTTAGTTACGATCGGGGAGACCGGAGAGCCCATAGCACAGCTGTGGATCTGTCTGTAAAAGTGTCCCCTGAATTGGAAGTGAGTTGTGTTAAGGCAGATCCAATAATTGGCAGATGTGTTCAGGTGTGAGTTTGGTCCTTTCCGGTAGGATAGAGTTCTCCTGTAGTCGCATCCTCACTGCTGCCACTGCCTCCGAGGTTGGAATACAAGTGAAAGGGGAAACACCACATCATACGAGACCATAACGTCATTTGGGTCCATTCGGAGGTGTCTCACTTTGCTCACAAAGTGCTGTGTGTTTTCCACACAATGTTCTGAGTTTCCCACTAACCGAGCCAAGATGGTGGTCAAGTGTTTAGCTACATTGTATGTGATGGAGTCCGTGCTACACACCATGGGACATTCTCATTGTGGATTTTGGGAAGGCCATAAATACATGGAATGGCTTCACCAGGATACAGTCGTACAGTACAGTACAGTAGTACAGAGGCCTGTCAATCAACTCCTCCTTCTCAAGCTTCTGTACACAGTCTATAATAGGGGTGTCCAAACATTTTCCAGCGAGGGCCACATATTGAAATATAGACCAAGCGGAGGGCCACAAATCAATCGCGAAACGTTAAAAAAAGTTGCATTTATCTGATGTTTTAAACACCACCACATCTACATTCAGTCTCAATGCCTTAATATCAGATGCCTGTCTCTGTGGCTGTGATGTAGTCTGTTGTTGGGATATGGTTGGAATGGTGACTGAGAAATTGAGTCCTTTGGAAAAAACTTCTATTTCTGCCTGAGAAAGGTTTTTGATCCAGCTCTTCCTGTTAATACTTGTCTCACCTTGGGCTGTCCCTAACCTCTTGTTATGCTGATCTTTACTAGTGTTGATCTTTTCCAAAAGTGAGGAGAACTTCTTGATTTGTTGTTCCTTACTTTTCTTGTGCTGTGCTCTCTGTGCGATCTGTGTAAAATCTAACACTCTTCTGAGAATATCTTCAGGGACAATGCTCATAAGTTTCTTCTGAATAATTTCCATTCTGTACCTCAGTTTATCTATTTTGGTGTTGTTCTCCCTAACCTTCTTTCACTTGTATCTGCATCAGATTTCTTCTCCAAATCTTCTCTGCTCTGTGTCCTTTAACTGGGATTTGATCTGTAGGCTCCTCGGAATTATGTTACTCTGTCTACACCTCAAGTTAAACCGGAGGTGCTTTCTGTTGTTTGCTAATTTCCTGGCTGTATTCTCAAGCTCCTGTACCAGATCTAAGGTACCTTGCCCAAAATTCTCCAGAATTCTGCCTTTGTTAGTTTAATTCTGCCTTTGTTAGTTTAATACTGGGCAAGGCCAACTATTAAACTAACAAAGGCAGGCCAATTATCAAGTTTCAGGTGACACTAGACAAACAATTTTCCAAACAAAGACAGGCGTTCAGTGACTCCTCCCTGTGGGCAGGACTCCCAGTACTTAGAGGAGCATATAAGCCCGAGTTCCAATACCAGCTCTCTGATTGACAATGACTTTTGGATAAAAGTCGAAACGTCTCAATCTTCAAACAGTGTCTGGATGACAACCCCTGAAACCCTTTCCAGCGAGGGCCACATATTGAAATATAGACCAAGCGGAGGGCCACAAATCAATCGCGAAACGTTAAAAAAAGTTGCATTTATCTGATGTTTTAAACACCACCACATCTACATTCAGTCTCAATGCCTTAACAGATGCCTGTCTCTGTGGCTGTGATGTAGTCTGTTGTTGGGATATGGTTGGTGGTGACTGAGAAATTGAGTCCTTTGGAAAAAAACTTCTATTTCTGCCTGAGAAAGGTTTTTGATCCAGCTCTTCCTGTTAATACTTGTCTCACCTTGGGCTGTCCCTAACCTCTTGTTATGCTGATCTTTACTAGTGTTGATCTTTTCCAAAAGTGAGAGAACTTCTTGATTTGTTGTTCCTTACTTTTCTTGTGCTGTGCTCCCTGTGCGATCTGTGTAAAATCTAACACTCTTCTGAGAATATCTTCAGGGACAATGCTCATAAGTTTCTTCTGAATAATTTCCATTCTGTACCTCAGTTTATCTATTTTGGTGTTGTTCTCCCTAATTCTTTCACTAAGCATCTGCATCAGATTTCTTCTCCAAATCTTCTCTGCTCTGTGTCCTTTAACTGGGGATTTGATCTGTAGGCTCCTCGGAATTATGTTACTCTGTCTACACCTCAAGTTAAACCGGAGGTGCTTTCTGTTGTTTGCTAATTTCCTGGCTGTATTCTCAAGCTCCTGTACCAGATCTAAGGTACCTTGCCCAAAATTCTCCAGAATTCTGCCTTTGTTAGTTTAATTCTGCCTTTGTTAGTTTAATACTGGGCAAGGCCAACTATTAAACTAACAAAGGCAGGCCAATTATCAAGTTTCAGGTGACACTAGACAAACAATTTTCCAAACAAAGACAGGCGTTCAGTGACTCCTCCCTGTGGGCAGGACTCTCACTACTTAGAGGAGCATATAAGCCCGAGTTCCAATACCAGCTCTCTGATTGACAATGACTTTTGGATAAAAGTCGAAACGTCTCAATCTTCAAACAGTGTCTGGATGACAACCCCTGAAACCCTTTCTACGATTAATTAGGAGGAGCAAACATTTCCCGCCAATCATGTTGTTTTCCCGTGTTACTTTCTAAGTTTGCTCCGCCCTTTTCCCCTTGTGCTTGCCATTTCAACACAGGTGGCCCAACACTGCAAATTTTGGCTTGGTCTAATTGATGTAAAGTAACACAGATCCATCAGATCATAGAAGAAAACACGTTTGGATCTGGCTGCTGTTCAAACTGTTGAATTGGGACTTCTATTCTGGTGTAAACACAGGTCTGACGTTACACACAACCTCCATTTGGGTACATGTGCAATTCCAACCACAACCCCCAGGGGTAAATGTTGAGGGATACACAAATTGAGTGGGGGGGCAGTTTTGAAATCACACACACACACAAAAAACTGAAATAAGTCACTTTTAGGGACAGTTGAGATTTTAAGAGGGAAATGTATTTTGGAGCTTGGAGATGGCATTTTCAATGAAATCTAATTGGGGACCATGGTTTTTGTCCCCATTTGGATTTTGGGTCCCCAATCTACTGGTGTGTATTCTGACTCATGTCCCCAAAATTGGCCTAAGCAAGGACACACACTCACACACACACACACACACACACACACACACAGAGCACACACACACACACACACACACACACACACTGGTGAGATGGTTATGTTGTTTGCAGAGTTTGCTAACACACCTGTGTCCTGTAGAACAATGTTTCCCAACTGGGGGTACAAGAACTCCAAGGGGTACATGAGCAATTACTAGGGGGTACTTTATATGATTTCAGGTTTTAAAAGAAGATGAAATGTAGTTTTGTCTGAATAAAAAAGTGTTATTTGTTGTAAATTAAGCATCTTTTTGGAGTATTTTGGACTATAAATATAATTAATACAGTAATATAATTGTAATAATTGACAATGTATGACTTTTAAATCCATTTATTTGGCTGAAACTCAAGTTAAGGTGTACTTGAGACAAAAAAGGTTGGGAACCACTTCTGTAGAAGTGTTTTTCAACCTTTTTTGAGTCACGGCACACATATTTGATTAAAAATATTCCACAGCACCCCACCAACTAAAACAATATCAATTATTATTATTATAGTGTAGTTGCAAATATTATGGCTGGTTTTTTTTGGCAATGGTGGCTGCTTATCTTTCATTCTTTTGTGAAGAAGTTTCTCGGCAAAACCTCAAGGCACACCAGTGTTCCCCGGCGCGCTGGTTGAAAATCAAGACTCACAAAAATACAGTATGTCCTCTGCTGCAATCCTCCGCTCATCCTCCGCTCCTCTGCTCTTTCCTCGCCGTTGTTTTTCGTAAATCCATAAAGCCACATGCGCTGGCTTTTGCAAACATCCCTCCACTTTAGCTTCCATGGTAAAGGCCGAATACGTAAGAGAAATGCAAGCAAAACTGAAACCCCACTGCCAACAAAGTTTTGTCCGATACATGACCCGCTGCTGAGGTCCATCTACGGCAGGCATGTCCAAACTCAGGCCCGGGGGCTAAATGCGGCCCTCAGACCAATTTTTCTTGGCCCTTAGTCTTCCTGGTGAACTGGCCCACATTGTCCTGATAAGAACTATTTACAGCACATTTCAGATTTTCTACAATTCTAACCTAAATAACTAACATTTTGGTGCAATACAGACCTGATATTAAGGCACTGAGACTGAATGTAGATGTGGTGGTGCTTAAAACATCAGATAAATGCAGCTTTTTTTAAACGTTTCGCAATTGATTTGATTCTTGCAGCAGGCGTTCGGATTATGCTCTGGAGACGTTACATAGTTGGTATGAATGAGACGTAAGTTATTCTACAGATCGATTGTATTTCAAAGACTTTCAGTTGATCTGCGCAGTGGATTGTGGGATGTCTCGTAGATCCTTGGCACTGGTTAAGGACGTCCCGGGATTCCCATGTCCTTTCCTGCGTCCTAACTTCGCTGATCAATTCGCTCGTCTGCTCAGATGGTCCTTGTTATGGCTTCCTCAGTTCTTGCAAAAGCGACGTGCAGGATAAATTAGAAAAATCCCAGAAGAGAAGGGAGGACAGATGCTCGACTCTGGCTTTATTTTACAAGAAGCAAGTTGTCGCAGTTGTACTGGAGTAGTACCATCAGAAGAAGCAGAAAAACTTGAAAAACAAAGTAAAATAAGCTCATTTTAAAATGTACAGAATCAATTATAAAACCTTATAATAGTTTACAAATTGCATCTAGTTTGAAAATTGTAGTCTAGATACAGTTTTAAGGTGAGACACTACAGTTTTTTGGTCAGTTTGCTCTCTCAACATATCGACTTTCATGTGGAAACAACAAACTTGTCCAGTCTGCTCCTAAAGATGTTGTATTCTTCTATTTAATCCACATGCATTGATTGATTTCTCTGGGACATTGTAACTTCAAAGGCTGTTTTCTTAAAATGCATTTTTCTCTCTCGGGACATAAAGATCAGCCTTAAAGTAGATCCTACACTGAACTGTACAATCTTACGAAACATACAGAAGAATTTTTTGATATCTAACTCTAAAACTGATTTATTTTATGTGAAAATATTAGAATTTTAGGACAATTTTCAGTCAATTTTTTGGTAACAAATATATGTACAAAATGAACCAAGAAATTTAAATCTGATTCTGTCCATTTTTCAGGTTTATATGTCCCAAATATGTGTATTTTTTGGCCATTTTTACACATAAAATGTGCCTTATTTCTCTCAGAAAAGATGACACAATGATAAACTTATATATATATATTTTTGATTACATTCATGTGAGTAAACTACAGGAGAAGTTTCAAATGGATATCTTTAAATTTAACATTTTGTCGTATTCACCTGTAGTGGTTTTAACAGCATATTTAAATGCATTAGACTTTAAAGTATTTAGAAAGATTTCAATCATACGTTTTCACAGTTTTTCAGCACTATTTCATCATAGGCCTTTTAGTTTTTAGAGAGCAGATTGATGTTTTTATTCAGCAATTAACTTTCACTTTTAATACATGGCAATTAAATTACACTAAACCTCTTGGAAACACCAGCACCATCTCCACTCTCTTCATGCACTGACTGTGAGGCAAACATCTGTCCATTTGAATGGGTTAAGATGAGACTGTTTGACACAATATAATAATTAAAGGGGAAATATTATACAAACTTGACTTTTATGAGCTTTTAATCATGCTAAAACTGTTTCCTCATCAAAATTCTACTTTGATTGATTCTTGTGTTTGAATAATTCTACATTGCCCTGCTTCTGTGGCTCTAGGATGAAATACATTTTATAATATTATTTTTTGTATTTTAATGTAAACATGATAGTGTAAACATTGACCCACCTCTATGTTTTTCTTGCTCTTCAATTTTCATTTTTTAACAAACTGGGAATGACAAATGGGAGCACAAAATCACAAAATTATTATTATTATTATTTTTTGTATAAAGTATTGGGGAACTTTGCTAAACATTTACAGAGGGGATTTTGGATTTTTTATTTAGTTATTAAGTAAACTAGATTGGACTGAAACATTTCCTAAAAATTTAAATCATCATCTAATTTTTTTAACTTAAAACTTCAATAAATCAGTTTTAGAATTAGATATTTAAAAATATATATATATATCTGTCCCTTTCGTCAAAATCTTGTTGCGTCCAAGATTGTAAAGTCTGGTGTGTGTGGGAGCTACATTAAGTGGTGATCTTTATGTTCCTAGAGGGAAAATGTATTTTAAGAAAACAGCCTTTGAATTTACAATGTCCCATAGAACTCTATGGATAGTGGATTAAATTAAAGAATAAAACATTTTTAAGAGCAGATTGGACACGTCTGTTGTTTCCAGATGAATATGTCGAGAGAGCAAACTGACCAAAAAACTAAAATTTTCCCTTAATTGAAACAAGAGTCATGGAACACTCTGACAAACTGCTGGGTCACTGCTGGTACGTACATTTATCACGCAATAAAAAAACTGCACTGAAAATTCCATGAGACGTGACGACACAATCCCGATCTCTCTCGACGCTAACAGCCAACAACTTGTGTCCCCTCGCCGTGGTTAAACATTAGCCCGTTAGCTCCTGCACATGCACACTCCCTGCACACTTTGGTCCAAATCCTCCGAGGTTTCATTAATTCTGTTCCTGTAAAAAGAGGACGCAGCCGAAATGCCCCCAACGGTCCGACCCGCACTTCGTTAAAACCGGCATCACAGAGACCAATTAATCTGCCGCCGCAAACGAGGTGAGGATCCGGGGTGCGCTTTCTCTTATTGATGCTTTCATTAGAGGAGATATACTACCACTTTTTACTCCAAATGTTTGATTTCGTGCACAACATCAATTGCCTTTTCCTCCGTAATGTCCTGATGGGGTTTGTTTAATGAGGAGACCAATGAGATGGCAATTAAAATGGTAAAAGCGAAAGATGAAACCAGGAGTCAAATGTCATCTGGAAACATGGATAGTGTTAAAAGCAAAAGAGCAACGTTTTTAGAGCTTTTGATCACAGGTGTAACTGCTGGGTCTCCCCTCGTCTTTAAAAATGATGGGCTAGTGTTTTAAAAAAGGCCAAGAAGACTCTTATATGAAGTGTTTAAGCACAAGGAATTGAAGATGGTAAAAGTGGCAAGGAAAGCTTTATCTAACAATGCAACAGCAATGGACGATATCACAGGGGTTGTTTTGAGGACTGTACCATCCATAAGGGAAACCAATCAGCTTCTGCCAGAAGTCCCAGAACCAGGCTCAAGCGCGATTTATCCTCAAAGTGTGGCGGGTAGTTTGAGTGAGTTGCTTGCAAACGGACTGTTACCCCAGCTAAAGTACTGCGGTGAGTATTTGGTAAATGTGTATTCAAATGGACTAGAGTTGATGAAAGCATTAAAGGACTATTCTGCTGCAGTGACTTTTTTGAACTTTAAAACATGTTCTAACAATGTCCCGTCATCAAAAACACACCTGGAGTAGCATTCAGCTGCATTCACGCTGTTTTGAGGAAGGTTTATTAGAAAATCCTCCCACCTTAAAGCGTCAAACACACTTCCTGCAGAAGTCCCTCGATCCAGAACATCTTTTCTACGTCAATTTTCTGAGAATCTTCCGCTGTTTTTGGTCCTTAAATCATCGCTAAACTCGTTCAGAGAATTTCTGCCTCTAAACACGTTCATTGCAACAAATCCACATCATAACGTTTTTTCAGCGTTAACTTCACTAGATTGTATATAGCGCTGGCGCCATCTGCTGGTTGTATGCATGTAAGTGTCATTTCATACAGGCTGATAAAACTTGTCACTGAATGAGTAAGAAACTTCTTTTTTTTTTTAAACATGAGATGGCAAATTTAAGGCACTCAAGAGCATGTTTAAAGGCTAATAACAATATCCTTTAATATCCAATCAGTACTTACTTCCACTTCTTGAAGAATTAAAAATCTACATCTGTGTTCATCTGACTCCCAGTGCAGACAGATGAACACTGGTTTACCTGGAGTGCAGGCTTGGTTGGCCCGAAACTGCACAGGACATTTTATCCAGACTACTTTTGACTTTGATTTGCCGAATGGTTCCATATAAATAACACAAAGATCATCTTCATCATCTGAGGCTTTGGTATATTCCATATTTACCTTTGACATATTCTTTGACCTGCTTTTTTCTGCCTTTGCTGCTTCCTCTTTTACATTTCATGACAGAATTTGGCTTGCCTTTTTGAGCAGATAGGCTGTGATTACATCAGGGTCAGTAAAGTCCAGTTTATCTTTGGAGAAGTCGGTAGCTTTCACTGAAGCTATGATATGATCACTTATTTATGGTTATCCACCAGAAGCAAGACTCTGTTTTCTTGACTGACCTTAAATGTTTTGCAAAACGATCAAGGAAAAGCGAGGCGTAGCAAATTCTAACACCCGAGGTATTTCTTAACAAGGTATTTCTTGGACCGTTTATGGGGAACAGAGGGGATTACAATGTCCTGCATGTACTACAGACACAAGCCCTCACAAGCCCCCACCTGCTCCTGTCCTCCACCTGCCACATCCCAGTCAGGTGCCTCGACTGCTGTTGCGCCTGTTTTATTTTCTATATATTTTTCAGTGACCTGTCCTTTGGCGCGGTTAGGGCTTGTGGCTCGTGCTAAATTGGTTGCTTCTGTGGATCTCAGATAGGTTGGGATTTGGCGTGATGAACGCTGTGAACCAGTCCTGCTCTGCCATCTGCTTCTCCTCCCACGTTCGAGGGTGTTGGATGCTGCATGTGGAGGCACGTTTTCTGACCAAACACATCATTCCAAATTGTTTTTAACTCTGTATTTTCCAGGTATTTATTGTTTTTTCTTCTTACCTCACGGGGTGTCAATCCATGATACAGGTCCACAGCCTGGTTGAAATACGCTGCAAACAAAAACAAACAGAACTTTATTGCTGCTTCAGTATCCTACACAGGGGAGACTATTGGATCCCTGTATCTTTAATTGCTTTAGTGACCTACAGTATGTGATGTGGCAGATTCCGGAGGATCTAACAGAATCTCCCTTTTTAACGTCACCAGATGCTTTGTCAATACTTCAGCAGGTGTGCTCTGGGTCTTCCACTTCCACTTGTCATAACAGAAAATGTATATAAATAATAATAATAATAATAATAATAATAATAATAATACATCAAACTTATATAGCGCTTTTTTGAACACTCAAAGACGCTTTACATAAACAGACAAAACAACATAAACTTACACAAAAGCCAGTTTGAAGGTGGGTCTTAAGGAGTGATTTTAATGTCTGTCCAAAAAAAAAGTGAGTCTTTCAGCTGCAACACGGTACTTAAACCCAACTGATGCATTTCTGTAACAAATGTGGAAAGACACTTCCTGTCTGAAGAGAGGTAGAAACTACTAAAACTAGCAACTGTCTAATGCTGTATGTAAAACTGGACAGAGAGTGAGGAACCATCGTCTTCGAGAGAGAACTGTGTGGAAAATTGTGATCACTTAAACATTTGACAAACTCAAACAGTAGAAAAACACCTGTACTGCTCTGTTTAATAATGAAAGTAAGAGTATTTCGACAAGAGCAATGTGAAGGGAAATCAATGGATTGGGACTGAAAAGCTGTGCGGCTGTAAGAAATCCACTAATCAGTGACGCTAACCGCAAAAACGGGCTTTAATTTTCTCGGGAGCATAAACGCTGGCCTCTGGAGCAATGGAAGAAGGGGATAAGGTCTGGTGAGTCCAGGTTTTCTCTGTTCCAGATCTTAACCCCACTGAGAGTCTTTGGGATGTGCTGAGGGGTTTTGTGCAGTGGAACACTCACATCATCAATGCAACACGGGGCGGAAAGAAATCTTTTGACATTGCAGAAGTTTATTGAAACATGGCACATGAATGTGAGCTGTAATCAAAGCTAAATGTGCGCAACCAAATATTAGAGTGCGTAAACTTTTTTCTGTGGCAACTTTTTTTTTGGACAAGCAGTGTTTTTCATTTATTTTCTTTCATTTTTGTTTTTATTTCATTCATTTAAGATAATAATATAATGTTATGTATTTATTTTTACATTAAATATATGTGAATGAAAAGGAGCAGAAAGAAGTAAAACTGATCATATCTAACCCCTTTTCACACAAAAAAAAACATTTACAGTTCCAAATTTTGAATCGTAAACTTCGCTATAACATGCAACTTATCAGAGTGACATTTCCTTTTTTGGTCAACAGCATTTGAAATGTCCTGTGTCCTGTGTCAGTCCATTATTGCTGGAGCACTGGAGTGATTAGGACGGAATTTGATAGAATGTTATATTTAGTGATAAAAGGATACATATTTGAGCTTTAAACCATGTTCTACCCACCCACCCATTACTTTGAGACAAAATACTGTAATATTAGATGCAGGCAGCACGCAGAGGACACAACATTTACTAATTTACACCCAACAAAGTCAGGTGCTTTAACTTTTAGTCAATTACTCTTCCTTGAGTTACTATTACTTAATTTCATTCATTTTCTACCGCTTATTCCCGTTAGGGGTCACGGGTGACTGGAGCCTATCCCAGTGACTTTGGGCCTTAGGTGGGGTACACCCTGGACAGTGGCCTACTCGTCGCAGGTCTGACACAGAGAGACAGAGACATTGACAGACAACCATTCACTCTCACATTCATTCACTATGGACAATTTAGAGTTCTCAATTAACCTACACAGTCATGTCTTTGGACGGTGGAAGGAGCCGGAGAACCCAGAGAGAACCCACGGTAACACGGGGAGGACATGCAGACTCCACCCAGAGAAATCGCGTGATGTCGGGGTGGTCCGGGATTCGAACCCACAATCTCCTTATTGAGAGGCAGAAGCTCTAGCCGCTTCTGCCACCGTGCACCCCTATTACTATTACTTGAGTATTATTATTATTACTTTTTTAACTGTTGCTTGAGTAAAGATTTTAGCCATCCTACCATCTTTATTAAAATGAATTACAAGTATATTTACCAACTTCTAACACTTTTAATTAGGCACCTTATACTAACGTTGAAAAAAGCAGCTATCAACATATGTTTGAATTGCAATTTTACAAAAAAGAGCATAAGACATGACATCTTCTCCTCGTGTTGTTGTGTATTTTGAGACAACAGAGAGCGGGGCATTGGTATTCTGCTCCTCCACAGCCGTGTGTGCAGACTGAGCCGAGGTCAGCGGAGGCGTCCAGACAAAGTGGTTTTAGGGAGCGGTCCTCTGGCTCTGCTTTGGTCCAAGTGAACTTTACAACATCAGGTCAACAAGAATACAAGACCAACAACTCCGGGTCAAAACCAGACAAGAGGGCCCCACGGTGCTTTTAAAAAGGTGTGGGTCCCAAGCCATGTAGGGTTTAATAAAAACTAAAGTGGGTTGTCTTTCCCAGGTCAAAAACAGGACAAAAGAGGAGTGAAAGGGGTTAGAAATCAGGGTAAAACGAGATTAAAAGTGGTTCACAATGAGTCCAGGATAAAAACATGTCAAAATCAGTAATGAACCAACACTAAGACAGGTGTTAAATTACCATTGTTGTTTTTGTGGGAGTGTTGCACCTTATTCACCATCAAAAACTGCACGTAATGGCCGGGGATAAATGGTAAATGGTCACATTTATATAGCGCTTTTCTACCTTTTTTAAGGCACTCAAAGCGCTTTACATCAAGGAACCAGTCACCCATCCACTCACACATTCATACACCAGTGTGCGCACTTGAACACTGGGGGCGAGGTGGGTTAAGTGTCCTGCCCAAGGACACAACGGCATTATTCATCTGAAGGAGCTGAAATCGCACCACCGACCTGCGGGTCAGGGGATCTGACCACTCAGCTACTCCATGTCTGGAGTGGGATTCGAACCGCCGACCTTCGGATGAGAATGCGCCCACTCTACCTACTGTGCTACTGCCGCCCCATCTGATGCAAAACTGATATGTAAGTGAGTTTACTGTGGGTGATGAGGAAGTGTAAATGGGCCTCTGCTGCTGCTCCTTTGGGAGAACAGACCGGGAGCGGACTGACCATTAGGCAACAGGCCACAGATGCCTTGGGCCCCCAACCTGAAGGGGCCCCCAAAAAGACGCCCTTCCCGATCATGAAAGATGCAAGGGCCTGAAACAGTTTCTGTGCTCTCAATTTCACAGAAAGTAGTGAAGTGTACATTTAAACAAGAAAAAGATCAACAAAAAAGTTTGGGATTGTGAAATGTATTAATTCTGCCCAAGAAATCAAATATAGCATAGCACCAACAAAAGGGAAATTTGCTCTGATTTCTTATGCGCCTGACAAAAAAAAAAAAAAAAAAAAAATCCAATCAAAAGCTTTCTTTCAAGACAAATTCAAGAGACACTGTAGAAAATGTTTAGAAAATCACACTTAATTTTGCCTTGGGCCCCCAAATTCCTAAATCTGCCACTGGCTGATTTACTCAGGTTTCAGCGTTCTTTTCCCACCACCAGACGCAGGACGACAGCGCCACCTGCAGTCTGACTGCTTCAGAACAGAAGCCCAGGTGTGTGAGAGTCAAAAGGCCCCCTCGTCCCTGTTTATCGTCATGTGGACATGTTTCTGTATTTCAGTTGCCGCCTTAATCCAGCGCCTCTGTCCCAACGATGTTCACTCTATCCCAGTCCATCATGTGGTTGTCTCTTTTGGATCAGAAATGGTCGATTTGCGTTGTTCCAGTTCTGCCCGCCCTGCTCGTATGTTCCTTTCTCTGCGCTGAACATAGTTTTTCATATTCATATAACTTTTATGACATATTGTAATGTTTTGTAGTGCATATGACAAGTTTTTATGATTTTCTAATTTTGACTTTATTCTGTGTATTACCTTTTGTAAACATAAATTATAGTTTTATATGAATCAGGTCACTGTTTGTGGGGAAAAGTTGAAAAATCACTTGAAAATTACAGGAAGTAAACAAATTGATGACATCACAGACAAAGGTTATGCAGAATTTACTTTTTTGACCCTTTAAACAAAATTAAAGTGATTCCATGGACTTTTTCTTTGTCAAATAGAACAATCTGTGACATTAGAGGAGTTTTGGTGCACTGTACAGGACGGTTTCTTAATTTCCTAGTGTGATGTCATCATTTACAACCAGGAAGTAAAAATCAAAAACCTAAAAAAAATAGCTAAACTCGGGTAACATTTGTAAAGATTTTAGCAGAATTTGAAACATATTTATCTTAACCAAGTCTTAGTTAAATTGTTGTTGAACTTGTCAGACACACTTTAATGTTACTAATGTTTAATAGTGACATTTTATTGTCTGTCTGCTAAGCTAATGACAATGAGCTGTAAAGCACTGTAAATGAATCGTGTACACTTTTACTTTGCTTTACTCACCTGCCCAGGGACTGCAGATGGAAGATAACAGAAGCCAAATCTGGTGAAGATCATCTTCTCTTTTTTAAAATTAATGATTTTGTACTTGGTCCCTGACAAATAAAGACTAAACTAAACGCCCTCCATTACCCTGAAGCGCTGTATGTTTTGTTGCAAGGCATGCAGGGTATTCTTTATATGACTTCACATTTGTACTGCAGTTTTGTTTTGTCTCTCTGATAAAAAAAATAAATTATATAAAATAATACATTAACCTCACTGCACTATTACAGGTCTGAAGTTGGAGACTTAATTGCTTAAAGGTGCTGTACCTGATTTTTACTCTTAGAATTAGATCATTTTAAACAGTTTGCACCAGTCTAAATTTCTCACTTATGAAATGCTCGCATTCTCATTATTCACTACGATGAGTTTGAACATGTTTTACAACTTGCAGAGTTTGCAGTTAAGCCAACAAACCTCAGCGTGCTAACAACACACTTAAAAGGTTCTCAGATAATAAAACAGTTCTATAATTAGATGCAGACAGCACATAGTGGTCTGATTCTGACACTCAGAGCTGCTTTTACAGTATATCTTTAAAGGGGACTTTATTATTATTATTATTATTATTATTGTTATTATGTAAATAATTGTATACAGCCCCTTTAAACCAGCATCACCACCAACACACAACTATTTAAAGCAGAACTAAGTAACGTCAGTGACAGTGCTCCCCCTGCAGCTCTCTACTGAAAATACACTGCCAAAAGCTTTTGATTTTCTTTTTTTTTTTTTTTTTTTTAACATTCTTTTTATTGAACAATTTCAAAATTTTACAATAACAAGCTGTCTTAAAATACATATTTACATATGTATATACAACAATAATTAAGACAACATAGCATGTATAAATAATAATAAACATAAGTATATAAAAAAAGAAAAGAGAAAAAATACATAAATTAAAAAAAAATAATAATAATAATAATAATAATAATAATAATAATAAAAAGGGCCTGCAGGTGTACACGTATTACAAAGAGGTGTTACTTAAATGTTGTTAAAGTAGTCCATGAAAGGTCGCCAAGTTGAGTGAAAAAGATTGTCTTGATGTTTAAGTGAGAACTTTATCTTCTCAAGTTGCAAATGTTGCATTATGTCCCTCAGAAGATTTAAGAGAGTTGGAGGAGCTCTGTTTTTCCAATTTAATAAGATCAGGCGTCTAGCTAATAATGTAACATATCTCAAAACATTCATTTGTTTCCCACTTAAACATATTCCAGTACTTGGTACACCAAATAGTCCCGTTACCGGGTCTTGTGGAACCTTAATTTTGAAGATTTCTGACAAAACATCGAAAATATTAGCCCAGTAGGGAGTGATTTTGGGGCAACTCCAAAACATGTGAGATAGTGAGGCAGGAGCAACCCCACAACGTCCACAAGAAGGGTCCACGCCTGGAAAAATCCTAGATAATTTGAGATTAGATAAATGTAATCTATGAAGAATTTTAAATTGGATTAAACCGTGTCTACTGCACACTGAAGAAGAGTGGACCCGTCGCTGAGCTTCTACCCATTGATCCTCAGTAATATGTATGTTTAAGTCATTGCTCCAAGCTTCCTTCAGATGGTCCAGATTAGTCATGCAGTCAACCTCTGAAATGGAACATATTGTACTAAATCCACTTTTTTAGCTCTTTGGTACCTGTTCCTGTGTATATAGGGTCTGTACTAACTCAGAAAATCTGAATTTAAACGATCCAGTAGTTGCAAAGATATCTTTACATATTTTTAGGCCCCCTCCCATTCCTGTTCAGATACACTCTATTGGGCTATAGCAGTTTGGGACGTTAATTCTATCAAGTACGTCACAGCTTTTCAGAGGAAATAGCCATTTATGGCGAAACAAGGTCAAAACTTCCTTCTAATTACTCGGCGAGTCCGCCATCTTGTTTTTGGTTTGTAGTCCAAGCTCAACGCGATGAAGAAGGTACGCTTAGATAAAGCTAGGTGTTCGGTTGTTGGTTGTATTGACCAACATGTTGTGTTGCACCGGCCTCCAGCCTCAGAACCTTTGAGAATACTTGGATTAATTTCATTTATGGCGGTAATGTGCCGACGAAAATTCCGAAGACACTTTACATATGTGCTAGCCACTTCAAGGAGGAATGCTACACAAACCTGGGCATGTACAAAGAAGGATTTTCAACACGACTTGCACTAGCAGATGGATCAGTCCCTTCTATCAGTCCAGGTGTTGAGCGTACTGTTGCGGTAAGTGCAGAATTATATCAAGTATTGCTGATTGATACAGCAACTTACAACTGAATATGACGTTGCTGTTGGTGTGGCGTTATCAACATTAGCCTTAGCTTTGAACAATATATTTGGCTTTACCTTTCTACATTCAACTACTGCAAGTCAGAGTATTTTAGTATACATAAACCAAATGGCCTTTTTTTGTGTTTTAAGGGTCATATTTTCCACCTTTAAATAGCTAAAAAACTGCGGTGGCCGTAACATTAGCTTCTCACAAACCAGGCTAATAAGCTCAGGCTCAACGTAATGCATGGACTTGTTAGCCACAACAGTCTTTGTCTTTTAGCGATGTTGTTGGTCTTGTGTATGTAGTTTTATAACATGTATGTAACAACAAGTCAGGAAATAAAATAACTCGGCACATTTAGGTCCAATACTAACGTAATATTCAGGTCGGAGTGAATAATAATAGGCTAATAATAGCATCGGCAATGTTTGTTTGATACTCCTCATTGTTGTCATGTCAAGGAAAAGCTTATGCGTAAGTTGCTTAAATGCAACGTTAGCTGATGGCGATGTTACTTAATGATATTGTTAATTGACCCCGTCATTGTTTTTGTAGGGGACTTCAACCTCACACTTAGCAACGTTTGCTTCAAAGAGCTGCCAAACAGAGCCGACGACGACAACAACAACACGCTCAGACCCAGCTGTCGATGAAAACATTACAGTCTCATTTCAGGAGTAAAGGTATGTAAAGTTTATACTAAGTTTACAAACTGTAAAGAGAGAGATGTTTTATAGCAGCCTATAGTGATGGGAAGATTATCCGAATTGCATCGATGCACATTTGTTGTCACCGTTATCTAATATTGATCTAAACCTGACGCTGCTAATGCTTTGCTAACGCCAAGAGCAGCTGAAACACGGACTGAAACGCTCACGAAGGAGGCTGCTAAAAGGTTAAAAACAATTGACATAGTATATTTGTTTTACCTCTTCGTTGTCATCACTGAGCCTCCTAAGTTAAATCCAAACTTTGATCAAATCGCCAGCGGAGCAGGGCTGATGCGCAACTTTTGTTTACATGCATATTAAGTAGCCATGTGTTGCCCTCAGGCTTCTGTCTTTTTGCAGGCCTCAAATATCAATAATATCAGGGGAAAAGCATTGCCTTTGGAAACAGTGGGCTAAAGATCACTTAATGTCTCTGTTACTGAGAGTGATGCTTTCTATTGGAGGAGCTTAAACATTAATTTGCAATATTATAATGAATAATTAGGCTATTTTAAGCAGACCTATTATACAGTATATGTGTAATAATTTACTCTAAATGGAGCCAAATTCAGTATTTCATACACCTAAAAAAAATAAGGCACAGTATCAGACAAAATTGTGCAATTGAAATAAAAAAAAAAAAAAAAAACATAACAAATAATATTTGTGTTGGATTTAGAGCTGTACTGCGTATGTATTGGAACTATCATCATGTGAGAATCATGATGTATCGTTGGTTGTGCGAAATGCATCTTAAACAAATCAGATCGCAGAAAGTGTCTCGAGCTGTACATCATATCGCACAGAGAGCTGACATACCAATCACTGCTAGTGTATCTATGTGTGTTTTTCAATGTTTGTAAATATTTTTTTAATGTAAAATTACCCAAAACAATCTACTCAATTACAGTAACATGAGTACTTGTAATTACTTACCCCCCACCCCTGCCTGTCTGTTAGTACTGTAAGGCTAATATCTGTATTTCTTTATACATAGGAACGCAAACAACCTCACAATGCACAGATATAGGTTCATCCACTGTTGACTTTGAGGGTAGAGATGCAGTCATCACATCAACACCTATGAAAAGGCCATGCTTGGGTGATATTTTTGAAGGAGTAACGCCAATAAAAGGGGCAAAAAGACCACGTCTGGAGCAGACCATAGCTGATGATGATCCCTTAGAGGGCAGCTCAACAATGGACTTTCCATCTGATCTACAGGATTATACATATGATCCACAAGATTCAATTACTGTTTTGTCAGAGATGCCTGATGAAACGTAAGTGAAAACTTTTTTTTTATGAAACAATACTGAATGTGTATTACATGTTATGTCTTTTTTTTGTAGCACAGACGCAGCCACACCAATACATAAAATGCCAACATATATTGTTTACCAAAAATGCCTGCTGGAGCTTTTTAAGGAGTGCCCGGTCTGCCAGCGAGCTTCAGAAGTGAAGACAAGAACTGTTGGAACTTTTTTGTGCATGGAGCAGAAATGTCCTCACTGTGAGTTCTTCAGAAAATGGAATAGCCAGCCAATTCTTGGAACCAGCTGGAAATTTACAACTGTCAGTGGCAGTATACAGTAATGGTGGCTCTTTTATGAAAGTTTCAAAGGTATTTTTATGAGACACGTCTACATGTCTGTTACGTAAATATTATATGTTGTGTCTTTGTTTTCAGATCTTCCGGGCAATGAGGATAAAAGTATTTGGGTATGACACCTTTCGAAGACATGCCAGGACTTTCATTGAACCTGCTATTGTTCACAAGTGGCAGTCAACACAGGCAGACATGTTAGAGAATCTAAAAACATATAATGTAATCCTTGGTGGCGACATGAGGGCTGACTCTCCCGGTAGTCACTTGTACTTCATTACATTTTTATTTATTTTGACTCAGTCTGAGTTTGTCTAAAATGTTCCTCCTCTGAAGGACATTCAGCAAAATTTGGGAGTTACTCTATGATGGATCTTAAAAGCCAGAGGATCATTGACTTGCAACTAGTTCAGGTAACTGAATTTATTTGTGCATTATTAACATATTATTAAGCATCTAATTTTTGTTTCATTTGCAGAGTAATGAAGTAGGGGGGAGTTATCACATGGAACTGGGGGGCTTGAAACGGAGCTTAGCTTTACTGAAGGCTCGTGGTATTACTCTGGACTCACTAGTGACTGACCGACACCCTCAAATTCAAAAATACTGGAGGGACGTTAACGTCAAGCATTACTATGATGTGTGGCACATAGAGAAAGGTTGATTAGTTGAAATTGTGGTTTATAATCTAATTTATGTTTGGTGGTGTTAATACTTTTGTTCTTTAGGTCTCTCCAAAAAAATGATTAAAATTGGTAAAAACAAAGACTGCACAGATCTCAAGAAATGGATTCGAAGCTTGAAGAACCACATCTACTGGACTGCTTCTTCTTCCTCAACACCGGAGGAAAGAGTAGCAAAGTGGACATCTGTAATCAACCATGTCCAAGATGTTCACACACACGATGATGAGGCTTTTCCGCAGTGTTTACACCCACAACTCACGTCGAGGGACAAAAGCAAATGGTTGAAACCAGGTGATTATTTTTAAAATGTTTGTACATTATATTATGACGTTCACGCATATAACTTTATTTTTTGTGAAAGCTACACCAGCATTATGCAGGCTTGAGGGTCTGTGGACTGGCAAAAGGATCCTCAAGGATGTAGAGAAGATGAGCCCACACTTGCAGACTTCAGCAGTGGAATCATTTCACAGTGTAATTCTACGCTTTGCGCCAAAAAGTGCTGCCTTCCCTTTCCTTGGAATGCTCTGCAGGTAGACCAGCATTGGGTCTTTTTTTTTTTTTTATAACTTAATTCCTCATTTAATCATAAAGTACTCCATTATTTTATTATGTGACAATATTCTATATGTTTTTCTTTTTTAGGCTGTACCTGGCAGCATTCCATTTTAATGAGAACACCAAACGCCCGCAAGCTAAAAAATCAACTGGCGAGCCCATGTACAGGGTGTTTTATCCAAAATATAAAAAAGGAGAAGGGATAGCAAAACCCATCAAAACACAAGCTACATTCCGTAAGAAACTGCTAATTTTTAGAAAATTAAAAATTATACAGTTCACTGCATATCTGTAGCATTTTGATAAAAGTTATCCAATACAATGCCAATTGTCACTAAAAATAAAGAATGAATGAAAAAAATTCAACATCAGTAATAGAATGAAACTGTTATATATTCAAAACACAAAAGAAAATATATTAAAATACAAGTTATATAAACACTGAACCTTAAAATACAATAATTTAAACTTTCCATAAAAAAGTAACAGTTTGTCCATTTTGCCAGATTATGTTGACGACATCTTAGAGCTGGTCTTTGAAGAGGTGTTTCCAGACCCAGCTCCTTATGTGCAGGAGATGCAACACCGCCACTGTCCACCCAGCACTCTCGTCCAGACAAGGAAACTGTTGTGTCAGCTTTCAGCTCCCGTTTTAATCCAGCACCGGTCTGAATCCCACGTACTGCCCCTCCTCATCTGGGTACTCTTCACGTATCCGGAGGACAATACAAGATGGGAGTACCACACGAACTCTTCGACCCAGCCATCCCCAGCACCCACGACACAAAACATCTATAGGCACAATACCTGTAACGACTAAAGCACATTAAAAAAACTGATTATACAGGGTGCCATACTTTATTTATTAATTAATTTTATTTATTTGTATTTCAAAAGCTGTATTGGGTGTTTGCAGTGAGACTGGACCATTTGTCCATTTGATATTTTTGTAATTTATTAGATTTTCTGTTGTGTCTGTGTTTGCAGTATCATTAAAGTACTTTATAGTGTGTAATAAAATTTGTATTCATTGTACTTCAGTTCACGTTCATTTGATAATTTTGAAATAGTCAAACTGTAACTTTAACTGTACATCTGCACCATAATCTAAAGGTTTACTTACTGTACCATTCCTCTTAGGTGTAATGGTCCGAACTGTGCTTTGTACACATTAATTGCATTTTGGAGCGAGTATATGTTTAGGCACACAGGCTCAAACCCTGGATGGTCCACCATGCATGTGGGTTGGCTGGGCACTTCATGCATTCTTGCTAGCACCTAACAAATACATTATTAATAAAATAAATGAGCACTTAGTCAGCAACTGTAAAAAGAATATTATATTGAAAAGAAATAAATCAACATTACTATTTTTCCCTGGGTCAAACGCACCTGGGGAATTTCTTGACAGCATCGATTTTCTACCTCAGTAGGCATTGTTCTGCAGTTGCTGCATGTACACCTAAAGTGGGCGAAGTAAACAAAATTAACTACAGCAATAGCACACTGCGGTCCATAAGAAGTTGCATTGACATTTACAAGGCTATCCTACAATTTTTACGTGCTTGCATGAAAAAACTGGGTCTACAGAATTGGTTTGTGATGGAGTTCTGTAAACCACTTTTGAGTGTATTAATTTGATCACACTCTATATATTGTATGTATTTGTACATACACGCACCACATTAAACTTGGTATTAAGCCATGACTAAACCAAGCGTTAACCTAGACTAGGTCAGGAATAAACCAAGAAATAGAACAGGACCAAATCAGACCCACGTCATTGCTAATAAGCGCTATATTTTGGATCAAATAACAATGCAGTCAGTGTGAACGTCCCGTAATTACAAATTTGCACAATTTCCTTAACACGGAAGACATTACATGCAGCAGTATTGTAAAACTACAGTTTATTTCGATATTCTTTGATAGAAATGTAACTTAATGTATTATTACAAGTTGATAAACAAACCATTGAGAGGCGTTCATTTCAAGTCTAGATTCCATAGGCTCGTCTGGTTCGATGTCTTTGTGCTCCGGGTTAGATTCTGGTTCATACATGTAGGGTTGAACGGTAAAGTCTTCGGATGTTGCCATCTTTAATCGGTAGATAAATATGATGAATGAGAATGAGAATGAGAGATCCTTTAATTGTCCCACAATGGGGAAATTCCAGAAGAAGCAGCCGTTTCCAGCGCTAACAAAACTCTCAGAAAAGAAAAACAAGAACAGTATAGCAAGCAAACATTAATACACAGTATACAACAGATATTGTGAATACGGTACACGTGGTCACGTGATGGAATTTTTTCAGTGGATAAAGGACAGGGTCACAAACAAGAAGATAGAGGGAAGAGCGCGGGCGGTGTGTGCAAATGTTATCTCATGTTTATGTTGCTGGGTCGGTCTGACTCGGGTTCTTCCAGCCACCTGCATTCTCAAGGTCCGGGATAAGGGGAAAACCAAGGTAGGGAGGGCAGAAAATACATTTTAATACATTTGTTGATCAGGAATTTATACAGATCAATAAACCAATCATTTCTGGTCTTTCCGAGTAGCGATTCGTTGTTTCATTGAGTTACTCCGTCTTTAACCGTCTCTCTCTAATTGTCCAACAGCTTTCTGCACCTCCGTGGTCCGAGAGAAGATGTTACGATTCAGATCCATGAGCTGTGCCAGTCCGTGGTCCAGTCTTTGCTCAAGTCTTAACACCCTTTCACTCAATTCCACAAACTTAGTTTTGTTGTTGTCAGACAGGTTTTGGACGAATTCTCCTGTCTGATAAATATTCCGATAGACAAAGGCAATTCCAAGCCCCAATAGTAGAAAGCCCGCTATCATAAACCCAAATATAAAGAGATCTTCTACATCTTCGACCTGCAAGGGCTCGATGCATAGGATCTGCCAGGTGTTGTACCAATTATCCCGTACAAATCCAGCCATGTCTGTTCCGTCAGGGCAACGTGCCTCACCCGGAGAGGCTTTGCGTTGGGAGAAAATCTTATCCAATGCGCTCAGAGACCAGTCGATCACATTCATTTTCAGAGATCAGTTGGCGGGCAGATAATCCGAGTTGAAAAAGGTAAAAAGAGTACAAAAATTTGACTAGACAAAGCAAGTAGCAAAAAAACAGAGCAGGGGCAGAGCAGGAGCAGAGAGAAGACACGTCCGCACTCGAGGAGGAGGAGGAGAGAAACCAATGATCCAGTTTCGGCTAACTGTCCGTACAGCGCGACTCTCGCATCAACTCGAAAACTACAAATATGGCTGCCGTGGGTGTTGCGTAGGTAAAGAAACACACCCAGTTGCCTGAAGGGGGAAGGGTGTAAAGTACCTAATTTGCATTTAAAGGAGCCGGCGCAAAATGAGCCATGGTTTGTCAGTGCTCAGAGCAGGGGTTAGAAATAAGGTCTGGATCACACAACTATGAGGAATTAGGACCATAGGAGGTCATATTACAATGATAACATACCATACAAACATGTTTTGGTATACTATAAAAGCATAATATTTTCCCTTGAAAGGCTGTGGTATATTTTGGATATAGACCCTTTCTTCAGTGGATCCCACAAAAAAAATTTCATCAATGACATGTCTGTGTGGAATATTGGGGAAAGAAGGAAATATAGACCTTGCTAAATTGCTAAAAAAGTCTTTCTTGTCAATATTAAATTTTTGTCTTAGATGGTCAAATGAAGAAAAGGTCTTGTTAATAAATAAATCTGCCATGGTGTGAACCCCCTTGGAACTCCATTGTTTGAATGTATCGCCTGAAAGTAATTTGTAAGCCTGGTTGTTTACCAATGGCGTTAGCACAGAAGAGTGATTCCACTTGAAGTACTTTTTAATCTGAGACCAAATTTTTAACGAGTGGGTAACCACAGGATTATGACATTTGAATTTAGAAAGATCAGATTGGTAATACAGTAATGATTTTAAAGTGTTTGGGGAGAAAGCTTGGTTTTCCAACTGTTCCCAGTCAGGTCTAGCATTCCCATTCCAAAATGACATACATCGTATATTGCAGGCCCAGTAATACAATCTAAAATTGGGTAATCCCATTCCTCCTAGTGGTTTAGGTCGTTGTAAGAACTTTTTCTTAATTCTAGGGGTCTTTTTATTCCAAATAAATGCTGAGATGAGAGAGTCTACCTTTTTAAAAAAGGCTTTGGTTATTATAATTGGTATGCATTGGAAAAGAAATAAATATTTGGGCAGTACATTCATCCTGATAACACTTATACGGCCAGCCAGTGAAATGGGTAAATTGCTTAATCTATTAAGCTGTTGTTCAGTTTGTTGATAAAGATTTAAAAAATTGTGTTTGAAAAGGCCAGATATCTCCTTCGTTATATTAATTCCGAGATATCTGAAAGTATTTGAAATAGCAAATGGGAAAGATGTCAATGTGGCCAAGTTTTCATTACTTTTAAAATTGATAGGGAATAATATACTTTTCGAATTATTAATCTTGTACCCTGACACTTCTCCAAATTTAAAAAGTATAGATAAAATTGACGGCAGTGAGACTAATGGGTCTGAGATATATAAAAGTAAATCGTCTGCATAGAGGGATACCTTATGTTCAGTGTTTCCCCTTATTATCCCCCTGTAATTGTCCGCTGAACGTAAAGATATAGCGAGTGGTTCTATGGCCAGAGCAAACAAAAGAGGGGACAAGGGGCAACCCTGCCTAGTTGAGCGCTGAAGAAAAAAGGGACTTGAGTGTATGTTATTTGTTTGTATTGACGCTTTAGGTTGAGCATATAGTAATTTTATCATGGAAATATATGTAGGACCAAAGCCAAACCTTGACAGAGTCGAAAAGAGAAAGTCCCACTCGACCCTGTCGAAGGCCTTCTCAGCATCTAAAGAAAGCAACATTTCTGATAAGTTGTTTTTAGGATGGTGAGTGTAAACAATATTAAATAATCTTCTGATATTAAAAAATAATTGTCTGTCCTTAACAAAACCAGTTTGATCTGGCGATATAACAGTGGGGAGAATTTTTTCCAGTCGTGTAGCTAAAATTTTTGCAAATATTTTGTTATCAACATTTAAAAGGCTTATGGGTCTGTAAGATCCTGGTTCTGTGGGGTCTTTTCCCGTTTTATGAATTAATGAAATGTTTGCATCATATAGAGTGGGTGGTAAACTTCCTTTGGCAAGCGCTTCATTGTAAACCTGTAATAGAATTGGGGCAAGCTGTTTGTCGAAAGACTTATAAAATTCCGCGCTATATCCGTCTGGGCCAGGACATTTAGAGTTCTGCATATTATTAATGGCTTGTTTTATTTCATCCTCTGTGACTGTTTTTTCTAATAGAGTTTTATTTTCCAGACTAATGGAGGGTATCTGTATATTTTCAAAAAAATTATCTATCGATTTCATGTCATTTTTAGAGTCTGAAGTGTAAAGTTTAGAGTAAAAGTTTTTAAAGGTGTCATTAATTGCTTGCGGGTCTGTTGTAATTTGTCCTGTATCAGTTCGTATTTTAGTGATTAGTCTTGATGCTGTGTTTTCTTTAATTTGTTGGGCAAGTAGTCTACCTGTTTTTTCACCGTATTCGTAGTATTTATGTTTCTGTTGTGTCAAAAGTTTTGTGGTTTCTGTTGTATAGAGTAAGTTAAGTTCTGACTGCAAGGACAGTTTTTTGTTATAGAGATCTGGAGTAGGAGAGTTGGCATACACTTTATCAATTGTAATGAGATCTTGAGTTAATTTAGACTCTTTTTCCTTTTGCTGTTTGTTTCTAAAACTACTTAGTGAAATGATTTGACCTCTTATATAGGCCTTTAATGTTTCCCATAGTATAGATCTTTTGGTATCTGGTCCATCATTAACATCAAGAAATAATTGCATTTGTTTTTTAAGGTCTTCTACCATTTTGCAATCTGACAGAAGCATATTATTGAACCGCCATTTTTTAATCATCGGGCTATGTTCCAATGTAATTTGGAGAGTCACAGGACCATGATCAGATATTATAATGGCTCCATAATCACAAGAGTTAAGTTTGGATAAATATGTGTAATCAACTAAAAAGTAATCTATCCTGGAATAGGAGTGGTGTACTGGGGAAAAATATGAATATTGTTTTAAATTTGGAAACAGAGTGCGAAATGGGTCGAATAATTTATATTTTTTCATAAAGTTTTGGATAGCTCTGGCAGATTTAGAGATAGTAGGTGATTTAGGTGATGATTTATCCACATTGGGATCTAATACAAAATTAAAATCCCCACCGATTATTAGTTTATGAGAATTCATGTTTGGAAGTGATGAAAAAAAAGCATTAATGAATTTCTCATCATCAAAGTTAGGAGCGTAAATATTTGCCAAAATAACAAGATCGTTATACAATTTCCCTGCTACAATAATATACCGTCCACGGGGGTCAGCGATTACTGTAGAGGCTACAAAGGGGATAGATCTTCTGATTAATATGGCTACGCCCCTACTTTTAGTAGTAAAACTAGAGTGAAAAACCTGATCTTGTCATGAGCTTAGTGCCTCCTCCCTCCTGTGTGTGTGTGTGTGTGTGTTTCCTCCTCCCCTCCTGTGGTGTCCTTGTTTGGAGCTTCCTGGGCATGACTGATTGGCACACCTGGATCCCATCTGCAATCAAGCATACACCCTCTGCAGTACAAAAGCTTGGCTCATTCATCCACACCCTGCCAGATCGTTCAGTCTACTTCCGTGGTGAACTCCCGTTAGTTGTCTCTTGTGGATTTTTTGCTTACCAAGGACTTTTTTTCCCCCAGCCTGCTCCTGCCTGCTATCCTGGTTCTCACCTGTGCTCCTCGGTCCTTCCTGCTCCTGCCTGCTATCCTGGTACTCACCTGTGCTCCTCGGTCCAGCCTGCTCCTGCCTGCTATCCCGGTACTCACCTGTGCTCCTCGGTCCAGCCTGCTCCCGCCTGCCGTCCCGGTCCTCACCCGTGCTTCCTGGTCCAGCCTACTCCTCCTCAGCCAACTCTCAATAAATAATTCTGTATTAATCCATATCTCTGGTCTGCTTCTTTGGGTCCGCCTGTCGTTATCTCCTAACAGAACGATCTGGCCAAACAATGGACCTAGCAGATCCAGATGCGTTACAGAAAATGATCGCCACTCAGGGGAATCTCCTCGGCCAACACCACACATCGTTGCAGGAGTTGAAGGAATCCAATCAGTCTCTCGGAGCCCAAGTCACAAATCTAACCAGGTTGGTGGAGCACATTTCTCATCAATTATCTGCCCAGTCTGTCTGCCAGCCCACACACCCTACTCCTGCTGTCTCCTCGGCTGTGAATCCTCCCCGTGAAACTCCTGTTCCTCATCCTGAGCCATATAATGGGGACCTGGGTAAAAGTAAAGGCTTCCTCTTACAATGTGCCACCGTCTTCACCTGCCAACCTCTGACATTTTCTACTGACCATTCGAAGGTAGCTTTTGTTACTGGATTGTTGCGTGGAAGAGCACTTGATTGGGCTGAAGCTATGTTGGGTGGTAGAGGCGTTGAAGATATCAGTTATTCTGAATTCATTGATGACTTCAAAAGAGTTTTTGCACACCCTGATTGTGAGGCTAATGCTGCTAAGGGGCTTCTAGATCTCCACCAGGGGAACAAGAGTGTGGCTGATTACGCTATTCAGTTTCGGATCCTGGCCGAAGAGTCTGGGTGGAACGAGGCAGCATTAAAGGGTGTATATTGGCGGGGTTTAAATGACACCTTAAAAGATGAGTTGTCTCTTCGTGATGACCCTGGTTCTTTGGAGGAACTAATCTCTCTCTATCCGCTTTGACAACAGATCAAGTAGAGCGCATAACGTGAGAGGGTGTCCCGTACAACTTCTTCTCCTACGCCTCGTTCCTTGCCTCCAGCCCTAGTTCAGCCTGCCACCAATTTACCCGCGTTGCCTTCCACCTCTCAATCCCCTGACATTCCTATGCAAATTGGCCGGACCAGATTGACAGTTGAGGAGAGGTCCCGGAGAATTCGAGCAGGCGAGTGTTTGTACTGCGGTCAGGGAGGCCATTTCCTCAATCAATGTCCAGTTCGTCCAAAAGACCCCGCTCATCAGTAAATATGGGGGTACTGATGGGCAAAGTATCTAAAATCCCCAATGACCCACCTAGACTCCTGTTACCTGCTACCCTCTGTCATAACCACCAGTCACTTCCTCTTCAAGCCCTAATAGACTCGGGGGCTGAGCAAAACTTCATGGACTCTACTTTAATTTTACAAGCAGGGATCTCCACTGAACCTCTTCCAGAACCAGTCCAGGTCAGTGCTTTAAATGGTTCTTTTCTAGCTCAAATCACTCACCATACTGTTCCTCCATTTGATTTTGTCTGGTAACCATCATGAAGACATTCGTTTCTTTGTTTTTTCTGCACCCCAGACTCCAATTGTTTTAGGCTACCCCTGGCTCAAGATTCATAACCCTGTTATTGACTGGTCTCTTAATAAAATCATTAGTTGGAGTTTGTTTTGCCATCAGTCTTGTTTGCAGTCAGCTCTCCCTTCATCAGGGGAGGTTTTACCTCAACAGCCTGTGACCGCTCGATCTGACTGCAGTTCCATCGAATACCATGACCTGGGGAGGTCTTTAGTAAGGAGAAGGCACTGTCTTTGCCGTGCATAGACCCTATGACTGTGCAATAGACCTCCTTCCAGGCGCCACTCTTCCTCCTGCTCGCCTCTACAACCTGTCCCGACCTGAGAGGGAGGCCATGGAGACATATATAAAGAACTCTCTCGCAGCAGGTATAATCCGCCCATCTTCCTCTCCTGTCGGTGCCGGGTTTTTCTTTGTTTCTAAGAAAGACATGACTTTAAGACCATGCATAGATTACAGAGGTTTGAACAATATCACAGTTAAGAACAAATACCCCTTGCCTCTGATCTCCTCTGCCTTTGAGCCATTGCAGGGTGCCACCATCTTCACCAAACTGGATTTGCGAAATGCGTACCATCTTGTCAGAATCAAGGAAGGTGACGAATGGAAGACGGCATTCAACACGCCCTTGGGACATTTTGAATACTGTGTCATGCCATTTGGACTCACCAATGCTCCTGCAGTGTTCCAAGCTCTGGTAAACGACGTCCTTCGGGACTTTCTTAATCGTTTTGTTTTTGTCTACCTGGACGATATCCTTATATTTTCCAGAGACCCGCTTGAACATCGCCTTCATGTCCGCCTAGTCCTGCAAAGACTGTTAGAAAATAAACTGTTTGTGAAGGCAGAGAAATGTGAATTCCACGTCAGCTCCATCTCCTTTCTGGGTTTTATCATTGAGAGTGGACAAGTTAAAGCAGATCCCGTGAAGATCAAGGCTGTCTCTGATTGGACCAATCCTTCCAATAGGAAACAACTGCAAAGATTCCTTGGTTTTGCCAACTTTTACAGACGGTTCATTAGAGATTACAGCAAGGTTGCCCTACCCCTCACCAGACTCACATCTGCAAAACTCCCTTTTCAGTGGACTGCCAAAGCAGATTTTGCTTTTAATAAGCTCAAGAGGTTATTCACTACAGCACCGGTATTGACCCAACCTGATCCGTCCAAACAGTTTATTGTTGAGGTTGATGCCTCCGATGTAGGAGTTGGCGCAGTTCTCTCCCAGCGTTCTGACACAGATTCTCGTCTCCACCCTTGTGCCTTCTTTTCCAGGAGGTTGGCTCCTGCCGAGTGCAACTACGATGTGGGCAATAGAGAACTTCTGGCAGTAAAGCTTGCACTAGAGGAGTGGAGGCATTGGCTAGAAGGAGCAGAACAACCCTTCGTGGTATGGACGGACCACAAGAATCTAGCCTATATTCAATCAGCAAAGAGATTAAACTCTCGGCAAGCCAGGTGGGCCTTGTTCTTTGGGAGGTTCCAGTTTACCATCACTTACCGTCCAGGTTCAAAGAACGTTAAGCCTGATGCACTGTCCCGTCAGTTTGACCCATCTGAGCAGTCAAATTCAGAGACTATACTTCCTAGTAACTGTGTCCTTGGTTCTCTCCACTGGCAGGTAGAAGCAAATGTAAAGAAAGCGCAGGAGGCTGAGCCTGATCCGGGAGGTGGGCCGTCCAATAGACTCTATGTTCCATCATCTGTACGCAGTGAGGTCTTACAATGGTCACACAACTCCAAATTTGCATGCCATCCAGGTATAAATCGCACCTTGTCTAGTCTAAGGCGTAATTTCTGGTGGCCAACTATGGAGGCAGACACTCGGAGTTTCGTGTCTGCCTGCACAGTATGTTCCCAGAATAAATCCTCCCATGCTTCCCCCTCTGGTCATCTGAGACCTTTACCCATTGCCAACCGCCCCTGGTCACACATTGCAGTAGATTTTGTGACCGGCCTTCCCCTCTCAAATGGGCAATCTGTCATTCTGACCATCGTTGACAGATTTTCTAAGGCTGCTCACTTTGTAGCCCTCCCTAAATTACCCTCAGCTCGTGAAACCGCAGACCTCATGGTGGAACATGTTTTTCGTCTCCATGGCATCCCAGCTGATATCGTTTCTGACCGAGGCCCCCAATTCATCTCCCAAGTTTGGAAAGCATTCTGTCAATCTCTGGGTACCACTGTCAGTCTATCTTCAGGTTTCCATCCACAAACGGTCAGACTGAAAGAACCAACCAAGACCTGGAGTCTGCTCTCCGCTGTGTGGCCGGTCGCAACCCCTCTTCCTGGAGTTCACACTTACCTTGGGTAGAGTACGCACATAACTCTCTAACCTCCTCCGCTACGGGTCTCTCCCCTTTTCAGTCCTCCCTGGGCTACCAACCGCCACTCCTTTCTATGGAGGAGATTGAGGTCTCCGTGCCTTCTGTCCAGGTCCATATGCGAAGGTGTCGTAAGATCTGGAGGGAGACCAGGAAGGCCCTGTTACGGACTTCTTCCCAGTGCAAGACCCTTGCTGACCGCCATCGCCGTCCAGCACCAAAGTACGCCCCCGGTCAGAAAGTCTGGTTATCTTCCAAAAATATCCCTTTGAAGGCTGTTTCTAAAAAACTGTCACCTCGTTTCATTGGACCATATGAAATCGAAAGAATCATTAATCCGGTTTCTGTCCGTCTCAAACTTCCTCAAGCCCTCCGTGTCCATCCTACTTTTCACGTATCCCAAGTTAAGCCGGTACGATCCAGTTCTTTGTGCCCTCCATCCAAGCCCCCTCCACCCCCCCAAATGGTTGACGACCATCCAGCTTATACTGTGCGGCGGATCTTGGATGTCCGTGGGCGTGGGCGTGGGCTCCAGTACCTTGTCGATTGGGAGGGGTATGGTCCTGAGGAGCGGTCGTGGGTTGGTCGTGCCCTGATCCTGGACCCTGACCTGTTGCGGGAGTTTCATCGTGCTCACCCTGAGAAGCCTGGTGGTGCGCCAAGGGGCGCCCGTTGAGGGGGGGGTACTGTCATGAGCTTAGTGCCTCCTCCCTCCTGTGTGTGTGTGTGTGTGTGTGTGTTTCCTCCTCCCCTCCTGTGGTGTCCTTGTTTGGAGCTTCCTGGGCATGACTGATTGGCACACCTGGATCCCATCTGCAATCAAGCATACACCCTCTGCAGTACAAAAGCTTGGCTCATTCATCCACACCCTGCCAGATCGTTCAGTCTACTTCCGTGGTGAACTCCTTGGCTTTTTGTATCTCCCGTTAGTTGTCTCTTGTGGATTTTTTGCTTACCAAGGACTTTTTTTCCCCCAGCCTGCTCCTGCCTGCTATCCTGGTTCTCACCTGTGCTCCTCGGTCCTTCCTGCTCCTGCCTGCTATCCTGGTACTCACCTGTGCTCCTCGGTCCAGCCTGCTCCTGCCTGCTATCCCGGTACTCACCTGTGCTCCTCGGTCCAGCCTGCTCCCGCCTGCCGTCCCGGTCCTCACCCGTGCTTCCTGGTCCAGCCTACTCCTCCTCAGCCAACTCTCAATAAATAATTCTGTATTAATCCATATCTCTGGTCTGCTTCTTTGGGTCCGCCTGTCGTTATCTCCTAACAGATCTACCCATTTTGTGAGCAAACGTTTATCATCTTGATTTCGTAAATGAGTTTCTTGTAAGAACCCAATATCTGTCTTACATTTTTTAAGATGTGTTAAGACTTTACCTCTTTTTATGGCACTATTTAGCCCTTTGCAATTCCATGAAACAAAGTTCATCCCATGTTGTCCTGTGAAGCCTGATACATCATTACTAGCCATAACCGCAACAGTTCAAGATAACATAGACCCCTTTCATAGTTGTAATATAAGTGACCTCAATTGTAAAACAATACTGTAGTGAGTGCAGGCAAAAACACAAACAAAAGTAAAAGAACAAAACAAAAAATTGTTCCCTCTCTGAACCCCCGGGACAAACATCCTCAAAGAACTTTGAACCAAGAATAATAGTGCAAAAAAAAGAAACCTCTGAGCCAATAAACTCAGAAAGGTGTGCGAACATCTGACTTAACACTAAGCTCCTAATACAAATCAGTGTTATATTATTTTTAAAGTACTTCCCAATTTTATCATTTTTTAGGCATTCAAGTCTGACCACAAATCGTTCATTGTTTATATGACTTTGTGCTGAGCTGCTTGTAATGGTAAATAAAAAAAGATATATATATATATATATATATATATATATATAGTACTGAGTTATAAAACCCCCTAATCACACTTTATACATGTATATACTTATATTCACATACACTCTTAATACCTGATTGTATTTTCGTCCATTGCAAAAGGGGATCGTGTATGAGTGTCCTTCTGCAATTCTCCACCATACTTTTTCAATTTTCCTCCGATGGGAGCCGTAGGTTGGACCTGATGAATCCCTCCACTGAAGCTGCATCTTTGAATGCGTGTCTCGCTCCATTCATCGTTATCACAAGCCGTGCGGGGAATTGCATGCTATACTGGACTCCTGCCTCTCGTAGTTTAGCTTTCACTTGATTAAATGCTGCGCGTTGTCGTCCCACCTCAGCGCTCATATCTGGGAAAATGTGTACAGGGATCCTCAAAGTTCAACTTGCCTTTAGCCCGAGACAGAGACATTATTTTCTCTTTATCTGTGAGGTAGTGAAGTCTGGCGATTATGGCTCGAGGTCTCTCTCCGGTGCGTGGTTTCGGTGCCAAGCTTCTATGTGCCTTATCAATAACAACCGAGCACTCAAAGTTGTCTTTACCTAGCACTTCGGTAAGAAATCTGGCCACAAACGTATTTGCGTTGTCAGCTTCTGCTCCTTCTGCGACCCCGACAATACGTATGTTTTGTCTGCGACTTCGGTTCTCCAAGTCGATACATTTCTCTTGCAGCCTTTTGTTATCACTCAACAAAGTTTGATGTGTCTTTTCAAGTGTCGCCATTCTGTCAGATACATCTGTAAGAGATTTTTCGATTTCGCCCTGTGTTCTGGTCGTTTCAAGCTGGGATGTTGCCAATTTGTCTACTCGGGCAGAAAGCTCACGTCGAATGGTTTCCAGATCTGTTTTTGTTTGGCGTCGTAGATTAGCAATATCATCTCGTATTTCTTTGCCGTGGCTTTCAATTTGTACCTTGATGTCTCCATTCATATCCTCTCTGTACCTCTCAAACTGTCTTCGTAGTTCTAAACGTAGTACCGCCAGCGAAATGGGGCTCTCTTCACATGTTGACTCGGTGTTAGCATTAGCGTCAGTAGCTTCCCCTTTCTTTTCCGACTGAGGGGTAGACTCCACTTCTATGGTCGTTTGAGTGTATTTTCTCTGTTTCTTTTCTTTCTTTGTTTCCATCTTTATGTTAAAATGTTGTGCTATTCCCTTCACAATAGAATTAAAGTATGGGAAGTAAAAAGTATATAATATTTTGGTTCGGAGCTGGTCTCACACGCTGTTCACGCCATGCGACCGGAAGCGGAAGTCGATTTTCTTTTTTTTCCCCTTTCCTTTTTATTGAAATAAGGATGTACAATTCTACTCTACTCTAGATGAACTGTTGGTTGTCTGCCTGGGGGATCTATCTGTGCTGGATGGACTATCTAGAGGAGCCATCTGTCCAGAAGAACTCTCCGACACTAGATGATCCTCCTTCCTTCCTCTTGATGGTTCTGGTCCAAGTGGATGTGTCAGTCCTGGTCCATCTGCAGTCTGTCCGTCTGTGGGAGGAGGATCTCTCCTTCATGTGGTTCTCCTCCAGGTTTCTACTTTTTCCCACAGGGTTTTTTGTAGTTTTTCCTTGAGAGAAGGACAAGAACAGGGGGCGCTCTGGGACATTTATCCATGTGCTAAATTGTATTGAACATTGTTTAATTGAACTGCTTTCTACCTGTGGCCCATCAAGGCGACTGTTGTTGTGATTTTGGGCGCTACAAAAATAAATTGAATTGAATTAATAAGGTAAAAATGTTACTTAGTTCTGCTTTAAAATCTGAAAAAGTCTAAAAAGTTGCACTAAAGTGTGGGAAACTTATTGTGGTTACTCACGGAGGACTTTCAGGATGATTGAAGTACTGTTTTGCAACTTTCCAATTGCAAAACAGAGTCGACATGGAAAATGTTGCTGGGCCCTGAGTCTGTGTCCTGACTGTGACTCTGCTCCTGGTGATGACGGCTCGTCTGATGGTGCTTCTTCAACTGGCTTATCTGTACTCAGCGTGTCAGAGTGTGTGTATATGTGTGTGTGTGTGTGGTTGTGTGTGTGTGTGTGTGTTTAAAAAACATGAGCTGCACCAAAAAAAAAAAGCAGAATAAAACTTTAGATAGTGTCAATAATATGATAAAGGGTATGTTTAACTTCCTAAAGCTTAAATCACAGTGTTCTACATCAAAATAACAAGATTTCCCACTAAGGCAATGATAATGTACACACAATATTTTACCTCCATCAAAATATTGCTCCAGGTATGTTTTTCATGAGCAACCATCATTATAAAATCAGTTTAACAGAAAAAAGCAACTTTAAATGTTTAACTATAAAGGCCTGCTTTTGAGGATGTTTTTTATTTACCGTCCTCTCTCTCCGACAGTGACGTGCATTGATTCCTGGGCATCGATCGGGGCCTTGCTTAGCCGACCTGGACATATTGCTGAGTTATGTTGGAAGTTTTTATAATGACTTTTCGTTCTGTGCCAGAAAGATCTTCAATAATCATCAGCGCCGGTTTGGAAATGAGCTAAATCAAACAGGGACTTTCAAGATGGCGACACATGCAGGCCAGACCAATGCATTATCTACAATGAAAAATGTCACCAAACACAGGGTTTGACTTGTACAAGATTTGAACAAGATACACAGTCTATTTGGAAACATTGATTATTTAAATTCCTCCCACTTTGGCTGTGAAGAATCAGATTCCTCAAGTTCATAGACCTTTCATGGCTTTGTCTGTGAAGGGAAGTGGTTAGTACGGAGAGTGTGAGCATGGTGGAAGAGTCGTTTGCATTTTACTCACAGCAAAACGGTTCTTGGTTTGATTCACAGGTGTTTGCATCAGGGATTGATTTTCAGCCTGGGACATTTTTTGACAGTTCAGCCCTCATGCAGAATAAAAGTTTAAAATGTATACATGATTTATTATGTTTCTGTGTATTAAAAGTGCTTTGTATGTAAAGTGTATATGTTTAAGAGTACCATAGCAGAAAAACACAGGTAAATATGTGTTTTTGGAACAGGGTTAGCAACGATTTTTAAATTTTTTTTTTGCAGTTCAGTTTATTTATTTGAGCATTTGTCACAAAATTCATACAAACAGATTACAAACATAAAAAAAAATACATACATAAAGCAAAAGCTCAAAAGGAGTAAGCAGAAGTACAAGCGCTTATGAACGCCTACCGCCACGTCACAACAACGATTTTCAATAGAATAGATGTTATTTGGTGTAATCTGGTGCATTTAAGGTGTTTGTTGCCATTTGTAGAATACAATAACCATACAATGTACAAAGCCATATCCAGAAAACAGTTCCAAAGGTGAGCAAATCCAGTCTGTATTAACCTCCAATCCCACAGTAGTGCATTTGGACAGGCCTGTGCAGTCACAAACACAGCAGGAAACACTACTAGTATTTAAGGTTGCACACTCTGTACTTCAGCCTTGCACAGAAGCACAGCCTACAGTTCCTCTGCAGTTTAATGTAAGAGAATTTTATTGGGATTGTCAAAATGACACATTTCTGGTAATAACAATGCATTTATAGGAATGTGCTTACGTGTGAAATGCTAGTCACTAGAGAACTAGATGTTTAGTGCAAGCAATGCTGTTTCAACAATAGATATAGTATTGTTCTTGACCTGTTTACTAATTCACTTATCTGTCAATAACAGCTGTTGCCTCCTGCCCTGCGAGGTCATGGGAGCACCAGAAGTATGCTGACCTATGCCTGTCTAAACTGAATAAAAGCGCAGGGGAAGGGAGTGGCAAGTTGGAGGAGACTGCAGTCGGGATGAGCTGATGTTAAGCGCCATGGCAGAGAGTTGAATCGAGTGCCTTTTCTGCTGTTGGGACGAGCTGACAGACGCGCCACTGCAGGAGTGGGACGAGCTGACAGACGCGCCACTGTAGCAGTGGGACGAGCCGATGAGAAGCGCCACTCACCTGCTCCCCGTGCATCGTGCACGTAAAAAAGCCTAAGGGCCAGTATCTGATTACCTGTTTAATTCTCAGTCAGTAGAAGGTTGTTCTCTCAGACTGTCTAGGTTCAATTGTCTTTGTGATAATTTCCTGACAGAAATTGGTCCTTTCGAGCCGGATATGGAGTTTTGGCATCTCCGTGGAGGATAATCGACGACAGCTGAAGAATTTCTGCAGAGTAACGAGAAGACCATTTTCTTCAAAGTGGCCAGTTGATCCTCCTTATCCTCCCCGGCGACCAAAACCTCCATCCAATCGGATTTACAAGAGACAACCATACAGGTCAGACAGAAGTTAATTCAGTCAGAAGTTAACTTAGAGTATGAATGTCGCGACTTTGAGTGTGATTGGTGAAATTTTGAGTGTGATTGGTGAAATTTTGAGTGTGATTGGTAAAGAAGTCTCATCAGATCAATGAGTTCACCTCAAACTTACAATTTGATGGTTGCTCATTAAAATGGATGAAAGACTAATTTACATGAGGAATTTTAGGCTGATTTTTCATTAGGAGAAGAACATTCAGTGGAAATCTGACTGTGAGTACACCCAGCTTATGACCGGTTCATGAAGAGTGAACTAGAAGCTCGTCATAGGGGTCAGCCAAAAAATAACTTTGTAGGACTCCCAACTGCAAGTATGGCAGATTTTAATACTTGGGCTACACACGCTGAAGGCGTGATTCGCGATAAACAAAAGAAAAAGGCCAGTTCAGACCTATTGACTGATTCTGGAGCTGCGGTTTATGTTTTTAGCCGACAAAACCAACCAGGCCAAAACAGACCCTACAAAGGACAAAATAGAAATAAAAAATACAAAGATCAGAAGGAAATTGATCGAAGAGAAGGCAATTGTTATATATGCCACAAAAAAGGACATCTCGCACGAGACTGTCCCCAAAGGAAGAAAAGGACTCAGAACGTGACAGACAGGAAAGACAGGGTAGAGTGGAGCAGAGAAGCGACTCAGACATGTGACTAGCCGAGCAGACAGATAAGCAGACAGATGAGTTTTTAAAAGAGTTGGAGAGGAGTTAAGGAAGAGTGCATGGGTTAATACGGTGAGCACAGGACAGGATTGAATGCTGGGTAAAGTTTTGTCAAACATAAATAGTAATATTAAATATATAAATAAAATTAAAAATTGGATCCTGAATTGGGTGTTATTATGGTAAACTATAATGCAACATAAAAAAGGAGAAGTTCTATTGTCTTCCTTCTTGTGTTGGTCCAGGTGCACATGGCCCTCCACAATGAACGAAACAAAATTGAACAATGATGAGTGATCAGGACGAGCAGAGGGAGGTTCTTCTCCGAGCTCTCTGGGGTCAGGATCATGAAGATGGGACTTTGATAGAGTCAAGGGGAGTGTGAAGAAGAATGGGTGGATTAGTTTGGGTGTCAGTATAGTTTACTTTTTGTTTCTACTCTTCTTACGTTTTCTATTTCTTTATGTAGTTAGATTCTCTGTAACTAGTGTTAGGTTTTGGTTTGTGTCGAGAGGGGACGATAAGTACACTTGTTTTTGTGAACAAAAGCAAGTGAGGGGGGTAGTTTGTGAATTTAGTGCAGAGACACATGGAGTTAGTTTAGTTAGTTAGTGTTAGCCCGATAAAGAAAGACGTTATTGATTGAAGAAGAAATTGCCCAGGGGGTTGGATTTTTGGAATAGGTCTTTGTGTTGTTCGTACGATTAAAGTTACAGTTAATCTTAAGGCATGTTTTTGATCTCTCTTGGAGGGATTGCAAGGTTTTTGAGTACTCGAGTGTGGTTCGGCCGTTTTGTTTTTTGTGTGTGTTGTTCTGTGTTGTGTGTAGGGTTTTTCATTTTGAGGCTGGTTCTCATGAAGCCCATGGTTTGAATGGAGTTTTAGGAGTTGTGTTTGTTACCAGGGTTAGAGAAGGACTGAGGACAGTGCAGCATTTTGGGGGCGGAGCTATTGGCTCCTCCTTTGTGTGTGTGAGTTTGAGAAGGGCGGAGGAAGCAGTGCTGGAAGGGGGAGCGTACGTCTCCTGCAGTGGTTGATGACGGTGACATGTTGTTAGTTTTATTTTCGGAAAATAAAAATAAAAGGGGGGATATGATTAGGAACAATAGCATCTTTTAGTATCCCGAAAAGCGCTATATAAGTATAAAGCATTATTATTAATAAATAGAAATAGATAAATAAATAAATAAGTAAATAAGAGAAAGACAGGCCTAGATGACATGTACGACAAAAGCAGTACATGCTTTAGGCCCCGACTACTTCTATTTTAATGAACAGACAGTCTTCATTGACATAGAAGTGCCTGAAAATGTAAAAAAGAAAATGTGCACACCCAGTGCCAGACACGTGTCAGTGGCCAGAAACCCCATAGACACGTGGGCTGAATTGGGCTGCTATTTACATTTAGTAAAAAACATCTAAGAGTTGTAAACGAAGCAGTAAAAGGAGAGCACCAAATGTACCTAACCCAAATACATTGCTCAATTCTATCTCACCAGAAGCGAAGTTCTTCTCTGTCATTGACTTGAGCAATGCATTTTTCAGCATCCCATTGGATGAGCACTCAAGTGGGTGGTTTGGGTTTATCTACCAAGGTTAAATAAAAAAATTAAGATTAGATTTAGACAAGATTATTACAAGGATATAGTAAGAGTCCAACAATTTTTAGTCAAGCCATTACTTCTACAATGGAAAAATTTACTCCGCTAAAAGGAAGTTAAATATTAATATATGTTGATAACATATTAATAACAAATTCCAGTCAAAGCGATTGCAAAATAGATACCATTGCAGCATTAAGGTTTCTCGCAGAAATAGGGGACACTGTCAGAAACCAGACAAAAAGCAATTTTATCAGCTACAAAACCCCAAAGAAACAAATGTTGGTTTTGGGCCTGATAAATTACTGGAGACAGTGGGTAATAGATTATACCATATTGATAAGACCACTCCAAGACTTAATACATACAAGCGAAATGAACCTTACAGACAAAATTATATGGACTGCAGAAACAGATAAAGTTTTTGAAAAAGTAAAAACTACATTGGCAGTTACCACTGTACTGGCACTCCCAAACTATGCCAGTGGCTAGAGCTATGCCACGCTGTGTACAGACAGTGGTTACTGCAGCAATGGCAGTACAAGCATCTGCAGACATGGTACTATATCACAAATTGACTTTTCTAGTGCCACATGCAGTGCAGATCTTTTTGTTACAAACCTGTGACCCATAAAGACTTTTTGATTGAATTTTTGAAAGCGATTCAATTATTTAAGAGACTTGCAGTATGCAACTGTGAAGCGCATACCATGAAAAAAGACTCTTTTTCAAATGGAAACAGACTCATGTACGCAGCAGCAAAACAAGCTGCCACTGGTACAGAGACATTGACTATAAATACATGAAGCACATGACAACATCCTACAATCAAGCATTGGACCAAGAGAAACAACTTTGGCTACAAAAAGGAGCAAAAAGAAATAGATGGACTACTTTTTTTATAGGCCCTGATAATAAACCACGGCTATCCAGATCCATGTTTAAATGGGAAGTTGAAGTGACACACGGGCGGTGCCATGTGTCAACAGGAGGGATGAATAGACTGGTAGACAAATATCATAACACTTATGGTTTTAATACCTATTCAAAAAAATTTTTGTAGACAGTTTTTGATATGCATAAAGCATACATGCATATTCCACCTGCAGACGACAGACATTTAGTCCTTTTGAAATGTTGTATGGAAGGAAACAAGAAGAACACATAATCTGCCCGAAGGCAATTGTTCCACATTGCAGGTGATGAGACCAGGAGATATGGTGTTCATCAAAATCATAAAAGAAAGAACTGGACCAGTCCTCGGTGGGAATGGCCTCATCGAGTGCTGCTGACCATGCCTACTGCTGTCAAAGTGGAAGGACGCTTCTCCTGGGTGCATCCATCACACTGCAAACTTCGGAAAATTCTGACAACAGAACCATCGTAATATTAGATTCTTCTAGACGCAGGACTTCTTTTGTATCCAGTGACGACAACGATGTTCTTACAGTGGGTAAACCACTGGGCATCGCGACGAGGAAAAGGTGTTTTTACAGTAATTTTTACTGGACACCCTACGTTGATCTACAATCAAGATGGAAGATGCTGATATGAAGAAACAAAGACATGAGAGAGACTATCTCATCAAAGAAGCTGACCTCCTCCACAGGCCGTGGACAAAAGAACTTTGGTCAAGAATCATGTTGAAGTTTCTATTCCCAGTGTTGGTTGTACTAATATTGTTTGTCTTTTCACTGTATATTCTCTTGTTTACATTCAAAAGTCCAGAATATGGTTCAAGCTAACGTAATCAATATCCTGAACTCTGAGACCACAAATTACTCAGTGTACAAGAATTTGGAGAGAATTATGATGATTATGATGTTGACCAGCGTTGAAAACTACAGAGTACAAATGTCGTGTTACAACTAAATCTACTCAGTAGAGCGTTGTAATACTGATGTGAGAAAGACTTTGTAGTGTTTTTCTATGATTATTGTTTAATATGTTTATTTTGACAAACAGGAGGGAAATGTAAGAGAATTTTATTGGGATTGTCAAAATGACACATTTCTGGTAATAACAATGCATTTATAGGAATGTGCTTACGTGTGAAATGCTAGTCACTAGAGAACTAGATGTTTAGTGCAAGCAATGCTGTTTCAACAATAGATATAGTATTGTTCTTGACCTGTTTACTAATTCACTTATCTGTCAATAACAGCTGTTGCCTCCTGCCCTGCGAGGTCATGGGAGCACCAGAAGTATGCTGACCTATGCCTGTCTAAACTGAATAAAAGCGCAGGGGAAGGGAGTGGCAAGTTGGAGGAGACTGCAGTCGGGATGAGCTGATGTTAAGCGCCATGGCAGAGAGTTGAATCGAGTGCCTTTTCTGCTGTTGGGACGAGCTGACAGACGCGCCACTGTAGCAGTGGGACGAGCCGATGAGAAGCGCCACTCACCTGCTCCCCGTGCATCGTGCACGTAAAAAAGCCTAAGGGCCAGTATCTGATTACCTGTTTAATTCTCAGTCAGTAGAAGGTTGTTCTCTCAGACTGTCTAGGTTCAATTGTCTTTGTGATAATTTCCTGACATTTAATCATGGGAGCTCAATATAATAGTTTAGGTTCTTGCTTCAAAGCATGTGTAGCGTAGGCTTTTTAATCATACGGCATGGCATGGCAGCGCCACCATTATTGCCGTGTGAAGCAAAAAGGTCCTGGATTGAACTCCCGGGTGACCCAGGGCCTGTCTATGTGGAGTTTGCATGTTCTCTCCGTGTCTGTGTAGGTTTTCTCTGGGTGCTCCGGTTTCCTCTCCCACTAAAACATGTACAGTAGGTGTGTGACTGAGAGTGTGTTGTGAGAGTGAATGCAGGATGACAACAGCCCATGACTAATTCCGGAGTTACGTGTTCATTAACACATACTGTCCTGATCAAATAAACCAATAAATAAATAAATAAACATACTAGCCCCCCTTTACAGACAGTCTTACCTTTAGGAGACACAGACTGAACATAGCCTTCTCCAGGAGCTGTTTCAGCTTCAGCTCAGTCCAGATGAACCTCTGCTCACACGGTCTGTCCTGGGACTAAACATCAGCAGCAGCTTTAAAGTGAAAGTTATTTTCTATCAGGCTACTGCTTTAACCTGTTAACACTTGAGATGTTTAGCACTTACGGGCAGCAAAGTGGTACATTTTGAGTAAAGTCCACTCTCTGTCTGGTCTGCATTTATGAATGCTTGCATTCTCATTATTTGAGTTTGAACATGTTTTACAACTAGCAGAGCCCAGAGCAGAGTTTACAGTAAAGCCAACAAACATCAGCAAGCTAACAACACACTTAATGGTTCTTGGATAATAAAACGGCTCGATAATTAGACACAGCACATAGAGCTGCTTTTACAGTATATCTTTAAAGGGGACTTTATTACATGTAAATAATTGTATATTGTATAGCCCCTTTAAACCAGCATCACCACCAACACGCAACTATTTAAAGCAGAACTAAGTAACTTCAGTGACAGCGCTCCCCCTGCAGCTCTCTAGTGAAAATACACTGCCAAAAGCTTTTGATTTTCTTTTTTTTTCCCCTTTCCTTTTTATTGAAATAAGGAAGTACAATTCTACTCTACTCTAGATGAACTGTTGGTTGTCTACCTGGGGGATCTATCTGTGCTGGATGGAATGTCTAGAGGAGCCATTTATGTTCAGTCTGTTTTAAGGCCATGTTGTGGCTCTTCTGAAAGCCTCACTGCTCAGACTGTCACACATGTAGCACAGCACACCAAACAACACTCCCCCACTACAGGCACGACCAATCAAACGACAGCAGAACAAAAGCAACCAATGAAAAGGCCTACAAGTAGGTACTTCTAGCCCTGTATCCAATCAGTAATAGACTGGAGTTTGCTTAACAGACAGCTGGATGGGCCAATCAGAGTGAGGCTCTGATTGTAAGTCAGCCAGAGGCGCCCTCTGAGCCACCGGCCCATCTGGGAGCAGAAAATGAACCGCCAACCTGTGGGTCAAAGGACACGCCCACTCTAGCAACAGCATTTGTGTCTGAAGCATAATTCAAACCATCGACCTTCGGATCAGAGCCACTGTCGCCCAAACTGAGCTACTGTCACCTTGTGTGGAAAGCCCAGAATGATAACTCTCTGTGTTTCAGATCAATAACGGGCTGGACATCGGTTTCATCTCCCCAAAGTCAGAAGGGCAGGATTGGCAGGCGGATTAACCAATCAAGGACATGCATGGTCCCTCTGTATCAAAACAAATATGGTGGTTTACCAGGAAAAAAGAGGGAGGGGCCAATACAACAGGGGACATAACAACATAGCATATTTCTGCAGAATAACTAATCTCTGTTAATCTGAGGTGAGAAAATTGTGATTTGAAATAGATTTTAATTTTACATTTTACATTTACATTTTATTTTTTTATTATTTCTGTTTATAATTATTAACCACTTTTGGTTTTTCTCTTTTCTGTGGCCTGGATGAGGGGAGAATCCTTGACATAATGACTCTGTTACTGAATCCAAATATGGAAAATGTTAAATCAAAATCATATAAATATCTCAAATTTTGATTTTGTTCTCATGCGTCACTGAATAGATTTGATTGCACGGTTCTGTTTCTGTCGAGGTGCGACGGAGGAAATAGTGACCAGGCTCACTCTTCGTAAAGTTTTAGAGTGTGAAGTGTGTATTCTGGACAAAAGGAAAACTAACGCCCAATGTACTGTCGTCCTTGTAGTGAGGGGTCTGTGCACCTGGCCAGTCGCAGACCCACCCATGAATGGGGTGCTACGTCGATGGGGTAGTCCCTCACCCCTCCTCCCACCTTGACTTCAGACGTCAGGAGCAGGCGCAGTGCACACGATTAGCCGTGTTTGGGTCGTTTGAGGCTGTAAAGTGGTGTCGGAGCTCTCCCTTCGCTGTTTGGGTGTTCTGGGCATCCACTCAGGACATGGCGGCACACAGACCACTGCTTCGGCTCCTGCTGCCGGCGAGCTCCTCTTTCTTCTTTCAAGAACGTTAAACATGTCGTCTCACCTGCTGTTCATTTGGGGTTAGGTTTTGTTTTCAACGCCCCCTGACTGCTGTTGAGAACTGTGAGCTGGGACTTATTGAAGCAAATGTAACGGGAAACTTTGAAAAATGTCATGTGTATGATATGTTTCACTGCCTTAACTTATACATTTACGGAGAAGCCCTGAAAAGTAATCTTATGTAATAAATGAGTAACCTGATCAATGTCTCATGCCATTTTAATTTATGAATCTGCATTGCCTTAAAGTAATATTGGTAACTTGTAAAATGTCCACTATTTCTTATAGGAATGGCGTTTCTGGTAAAAGTGGTCTATCCTAATAAAAATGTAGCGCCCCCAGGAGGTTATATCCTGACTATGAACGATGAGTCGACTTTAAAACTCATAAACTTATTTTTTTCCACTTGTATAACAATTTAGTCTTACATTGACAGTATTGTGTAGCTGAGACAAAGCTTTTGTTATCTTGTCGATCTGGTGAACTTATGATGGATATAAATGTTCAGTTAGTTCCGTCTTAGAAAACTTTAGTGGGGCCCCTGCTGTGGCTAACTGGCCCCTGGAGACTCCACTGTGCAGTTTGTAATGAGCGTGTCCCAAGCAGTTTGGCCCTCACCAGACTCAGACCGGCCCGGCTCTCTCTGCTCTACCCAGAGTGCTCGGCGCCTGTCACTGTGTGGAGCTGTAAACAAAATGTCATATCGCTGTGAGACAGTTTAAGGCGAGACACTGCAGGTGAATGGGAAAAATCTGAAATTAAAAGATATAAATGTGAAACCTCTTGTACTTTACTCACATAAATGTAAGAAAAAATGTATTGTGAGTTTTTTCTGTGTAAAAATAAGGGCTTTTATGTGTAAAAACTGCCAAAATGTCACATATGTCGGACAATTAAATCTGATAAATGGACAGAACCAATTTTTAATTTATTTTTTGAAAATGTACAGAGGGGATTTTGGATTTCTTATTTAGTTTTTGAGTAAACTATATCTCAAATTTTGCCTAATTTTTCATTCTTAAAACTCTAATAACAGGGTCTCCGCAGGGCATTAAAAAGCATTAAAAGTCACTATGTCTTTCGGCAAAAAATGCATCAAAAAGCATTATAATCAATCCCCACAGGCATTTTTTTTTTTTAATGTGTCAAAAAAAGATGTATCCATCAAAACAACAAAACATAAGTACTAAAAACAAGAACAAATAATCACAGTATATAGTATATCACAGTCCATGTCTCCTCAGAGCCAATCAGAAGTGTGTGTCCATGACAGAAGGTTTTACTTTGAAATTTAACATACAAATATATTTCGGATCTTTGCAGTTAGATGTTAATAGCTTAGGTTTTATGTAAATTGGCTTTTTGAATATTATTAAGTAGTTTATTATATTCTGGTCATTTTGCTGCTCAATGGAATGGTTACAAGCCAGTAGTTTACGATATAAAACATGACATAAAAGCATAAATGTCTTGTTTGACGTTGATTATGGCATTAAACATCATCAAAGCATTACATTTGATTTGCTGAAACCTGCATAAACCTTGAATAAATCAAACTTGGAATTAGACATCAACAAATCCTTCTGTACGTTTCGTCAAAATCTGAGTCCCAGATTGTAAAGTTGTGTGTAGGATCTACTTTAAGGCTGATCTTTATGTCTCGAGGGAGAAAAATGCATTGTAATAAAACGGCCTGTTACAATGTCCCAGAGAAATCTATGGATGAAGTGGATTCAATGAAATAATGAAACCTCTGTAGGAGCAGATTGGTTTGTTGTTTCCACATGAAAGCCGATAGAGAGCTCAAACTGACCAAAAAACAAACAAAAACAAAAAATAGTTTTGCCTGTATTGCCAGTAAAATCAGATTTTTCACGTTTTCTCTCATCATCTTTTAAATCAGACTGAGGCGTCCTCTCCACACGTGCGCCTGCTTACTGCGCCCCTCTCTCTCATTTATAACCTCGATGTGGATGACTAGCTGGAGGAACTCTTCCATTTCTCCTCGCGCAGCAGTAATTAGCTGAGGTGCCAGTACATGTCACGTTTTGGCCGGTAACGGATTGAACTCATTCCGGCTGTGACCTCGGCGGGCGGGTGTTTGAATGGTCGGCTCTGCTCCTCACATTAACCAGATACTTGGACATGATTATGCAAAGTACATGAGGTGAAGGGGAAGGACACTGTACCATATGAACCCACAGGAAGACAGACATGTTTTTGGAAATTGTGCATTAATTTAATGAACATGCAACGCTGGAATTAGTCATAAATGTACAAGCAGCTTTGTTATCAATCCTGGGAGTATAAGATCACAACTGAACATGAGGTTCCCAATGATGTCCATGTGTCAACTTAAATGTATAGAGCGTGCATGTCTTTATAAATGCCATCGTCAAGCAAGGGTCGTAAACATTACCATGGCAACTGAACATTGTCACTATTCACCTTATTCTGCCCCGCCCACTTTTTTGCCAGATACGGACTTTTGTCGTAAGCGCACTTCCGTTTGACGAGAACTCCGTTAAAGCTAATGACGAACGAGGGAAAAGTCTCGCGGCTAAAATGTTAGATTGATTTGTGTAAAATGTTTAATGAACACGAGCAACAACAAGTCACAACGCACCGATTTCCTGGTCAGTCTGAAAACGGCTTTTTAGTCCATGTAGAACTTATTTTCTGTTGAGCTCGTCTGCTCCACGTAAACTAATACAACAGAGACAAGATAGCAGCGTGTACGGCAACTTCCGGAATAAGGTGAATAAACTAATGTTAAAATGAAAAAACTAACTACTTCACATCTACAGCACTGCTTCATTCAGGGTTTGTCTCATTGGTTTATTTAATCAGGACATGTTCATGAACACCACCAGAACGATCCATGGGCTGTGTTCATCTGTCGTGCTGCACTCGCTCTCACAAACACACTCACACACCTATTGTACTTGTTTTTAGGGGAAACCAGAGCACCCAGAGGAAACCTACACTGACACAGGGAGAACATGCAAACTCCGCACAGAAAGGCCTCAGGTCACCCGCGAGTCGAACCCTGGACCTTCTTGTTGTGAAGCGAGGGTGCTAACTACTGTGCCACCGTGCTGTTTTTTAATAGTTAGATCTGAATCAGAATGGATGTAAGACCACATGGTGACATTAAAGAAACAACTCATTTCACATTGAACATTTTGATCAATTGACTTTTTTCCTACAGTCGCTGGGGCGGCAGAGTCCACCAACCCAAAGGTCAGTTCCTTCAGCAAGACACTTCACCCACATTGCCTTGCTTCTGTCAGTCTGCCCCAGGTGTGTGGAGCGAAAGAACTGAGACACAGTGCAGCTTTGAGAGACTTCGACAGGACTGTGAAGGGAATGACAGTGTAAGGCATTTATATATTGACCTTATTCTGCCCCGCCCACTTTTGCCGTTTTTTGCACTTCTGTTGTAAACGCAGTTCTGTTTGACGAGAACTCCGTTAAAGCTAATGACGAACAAGGGAAAAGTCTTGCCGCTAAAATGTTACATAAAGTAGATTGATTTGTGTAAAATGTTTAATGAACACGAGCAACAACAAGTCAACAACGCACCGATTTCCTGGTCAGTCTGAAAACGTCTTTTTAGTCCATGTAGAACTTATTTTCTGTTGAGCTCGTCTGCTCCATGTAAACTAATACAACGGAAACAAGACGGCGGCGCGTACAGCAACTTTCAGAATAAGGTGAATACTGTGTATCTAAAACAAAGAATAAATACACTACACGGAATGAATCAGCACTAAGAGTGGACCTGACAGTGACCGGCCCAAAAGTGCACCGGCCCCGCCCACAAACCTCTAACAGCACTGTACCATTAGTGCAATCGACTCATTTATGTTCATTCGATCTGTGTAAATCTATGGTTTTCTGCATTTTAAACTTGCTGTATTGAAAATGTGTCTGAGCCAAAGTAAACCCAGGACACTCCAAACTCAAAGTCACAAAATGCGTTATAACGCAGTGTTCCAAAACATAACTCAGCTTCAGACAAACAAGGACAAATGTTGTACACTGCGTTTTAAAATGCACACAGATAATATTAACAGTGTTTAATGTTGTGGCACCAATTACACCAGAAAAATACAAGCTCACAGGAGGACGCTGTGACATGGAGCAGAGAAAGAGCCAGCGTTTAGAAGAGCAGTCCGGACCCATTAAGATCATAAAAGTGAAACGCAGTGAAGAGGGACAGAGGAGAGCTTTAAACAGAGAAATAAAACCACTCAGCCTTAGACTACGGCAGAGTTCAGCTTTATGACCCTGTCCACACATGAAAAACACACTGCAAAAACGGAACATTGAGCCTCAAATGGAATGGTCTTCAATTGTACTTTTGGATGTGGGTCATTAGTGGTAGTTAGTTGAGACACACAGGTGAATATGAAAAAATCTTAAATTTAAAGATATCAATCTTTTGGAGCAGATTTGACAAGTTAGTTGTTTCCACATGAAAGTCGATATGTTGAGAGAACAGACTGACCAAAACACAAAAAAGAAGTTTTGCCTGTAGTGTCTTACCTTAATGGTTATTAAGATCTAAGGAATTTTACTTTTCCATAACTTCAATATGACGATGACAAACAAAAAGTTATGTTTTACAGATGTTTTTGTTAAATACTATAATCTGAAACTTAGAGGTATCAATTTGGAACTTCTGTGAACATCAGAGGAAAAAAACGTCTTACAAGTATCATCATGATGGTTTTCAGTGGCATTTTATGTGTAAAAAATGCCAAAATTGTCCATATTTGAAACACATTAATCTGGAACAAAAAAAACTGATAGTGCTTGCTTCATTTTGTTGAAATATTTCATACACAGAGGGGATTTGGGATGTTATTTAGTATTTGAGTGAAGATGATCTTATTGCAAATGGGCAAAAAAAATGGAACGTTGCCTAATATTTTGAGGTTAAAATGGCAATAAAATGAAATTGAAATAGGCTTACATCTACAATATCTATATGAACAAATCCACCAACAGTTAAGTACAAGACTCTAAAGTGTGGTGTGTGTAGGAGCTGCTCAGAGTTTGTGAAATTCACCCTGTCACTCACGACACAAGTTAAACAAAACGGCTCATGTCTCCAAACCGGGACAAAATAGAGACTTACCATTTTCTGGCCCTGAATCTTGTGTCTTTAAGCTTTCAAAAGAGCTGGATTCAGGGGCTTTGTAACATCCGGAGAAAAATCAGGAACTTAAGGGAAAAGGTTACACCTGACAAGTTTTGTTTTATCTCCATTTTATAATCCAAAACGCTCATTTTTGGATATCTCTTGTTTGGCATGGAAATAGACAAGTCCAAGTTATAAATCAGTGATTTTTGTGTTTTTAAGCCTCCAACATCCAGAAAATAGCATGTTGTGTATTGTATTCCTAGTCAACCAGAGACCGATCTGCTGTCATGTGATTCAGTGAAGATGGGATCTCCAGGAAAAATGGGCCAAAATACAGTCAAATAATGAAAAACAATCAAATTAATAGACCATAAAAGTCATCATAGGTTATATATAACTGTAATTGGAAACATTTAGGTGTAAAAAACACCCACAGCAGGGCTGTTAAACTGAAGGCCCGGGGGCCAAATCAGGCCCTGCAAGGGATATGATCCGGCCCTTCCAAAAATATAGAAAAGATTTTATTTCTTGGTATTGATTGAGTCCTGGATTAGACCTAGTTTATACTTGGTTTAGACCTGGTTTAGTCTGGTTTAGACCTGGTTTAGACCTGGTTTAGTCCTGGTTTAGTCCTGGTTTAGACCTGATTTCGTCCTGGTAACTTTTTTATTTAACTTTAAAAAAAAAAGAAAAAGACAAGCATTTTTTTTTTTAAGATATCAAGATATCAAGACAAATACTACTTAATTCAATAACTTAATATCCAGTTAAGTTACAGGTTTTCCCTGTGTGGCAAAAATAAATAAAAATAGACTTAGACTAAATGCTTTGATTGAGGATGTACACACATTTTACTTTTGGTCAGACAATAGTGCCAAATTAACAGTGCAAATTGAAGTTTTTGTCCTATTGTTTAAGTGACAGGTAAGAGTTCATGAATAGAACTTGTACCTTAGAAGCATAAACACACACACACACAAAATACCCGACAAGGGAGTGTTTGTGTTCTAGAGTAATTCAGTGGTGCACATCATTTTGTTTTTTTAATAATAGCGATAAAAGTAAATATCTTGATGCTCACATTCTCGCCTCGTCGTGATATTACCCGTTGCGTGTGCCATGTATCATACCAACTGTGATGAACCCAGTGATTCCCGCCCAGGCTCTATTTTTCTGTCCACACTTTCTATTTTAATTGGGAGCCGAGTCTTACACTGTCCGACGGAGCAGAGCCGTGGGAGGCTGTGATCAAAGTTACCTCCAGGGAGAAAGACAAAGACGTGCGGACTGAGTGAGGGATCCAGGGCTAATAGAGACCAGCTCAGTGTAAGCTTCAGGTGTCTTCACTGAGAGTCATCAGCCTCAGAACAGAGCAGGAACACGCTCGGCAGAAAGTCCACAAACGCAGCTGGAGGTTTGATTCTCACAGGGATTTGAGCATCAACGCCACATATCGATTGAGAATATTCAGCATGTCTTCTTTGTAGAAAAGTTTTTTATCTTTTTATCTATATGAGGCAAGTAAAAGATGATGTATGACCTTGACATGCAGGGATACGTACCAAAAGCGGACAGCAGAGGGCACAACAGGACAATTTGATGTCTGAAATATCAGATTATGGACTGGGACAATTCACTTTATTCTGGAAGTTGCTGTACGCGCCGCCGTCTTGTTTCCGTTGTAGTTTACATGGAGCCAACGAGCTCAACAGAAAATAAGTTCTACATGGACTAAAAAGCCGTTTTCAGGCCTCAGGAAATCGGAGCGTTGTTGACTTGTTGTTGCTCGTGTTCATTAAACATTTTACACAAATCAATCTACTTTATGTAACATTTTAGCGGCAAGACTTTTCCCTCGTTCTTCATTAGTTTTAACGGAGTTCTCATCAAACAGAAGTGCGTTTACAACAAAAGTGAGTATCTGTGGCAAAAAGAGGCAAAAGTGGGCGGGACAGAATAAGGTGAATACTTGGATCATCAGCCAAAAGAGAACGCTGGGTCTCAAAAGCAACAGAGATCAGGCTGAGAGACCTGACAGGTGAGGCAGGGGGCGTCGTCAGGCAGGGGGCGTGGTCAGCCCGATAGACCTGACAGGTGAGGCCGCAAATATTTCTGAAGAACTGACATAGACATAGACACTAATAGACAGTCTCCTTCTCTGTCCGTTGCTCAGACGAGATCTCTTGACTGAAGAGTTACTTCAAACATTCTTTCACATTTTTATAAAATTACATTATTTTAAAATATTATTTGTATTTGTTTATAAAATGTCCTTATAGCAGTCCACGTATTGTTCCTACCTAATGCAGTCCCAGCATCCTAAATATTGACAAACATTAATATTGACAAACATTAGCATGCTAACAGTGCACTTCCTGCTCCTCGTAGAATAAAACGCTCTATGAATAGATGCAGTGAAAGTGTTATGAACTCATTTTCACCTGAATAGATGCTTTTAAAATAAATATGTACTGGAGCAAAGCAGATTTGAATTCATTCCATGCACTGGTTCTGTTTTTCATGTATCAAAACAGAAAGAACAGCGAGGATTTGACGTGTTCATTGTGTGATATACTCACCTCACACACAGTAACATGTAAAAGAGGATGTTTAGTGGTCATTAGATTCATACCAGAAGCACAACATCTGAAATTCTAACTTAAGTCTTACCTGCTAATTATTATCTACAATAAAACAACAAAACTCTTATACACTCAACACTGCCTTTAACCACTTTTAGCAAGACCTTTACCTAAACGTGCAGAGAGTCCAGCTGCAGATGCTGTGTGGAGGAGTTTGCTGAGTGGAGCTCCACTCCGTCACATCTGGTGGCTAAAAACTACATTTATTTATTTCATTTTTTTATGGGAATCATTTATTAATTAAGATTTGGGTTAGGGTCAGGGGTCGTTATTCGCTCAACATGGAGCCCCCCATCGGCTGCAGCCAGACTCTTCTCAAAAGTGCTGATTATTTAGAAGATGTTTTTTTTTTGCAGGCTAATAGTAACAGCTATTAGAAAAAAAAATACAGGGGACTGACTCTGGAGTCCCTTAAATCTGTATTTATTATTTTATTTAGGAATGGGACAGTGCATATTAATCAACATGATCACATGTAAATATGCTGACTGAGCCTGGCTAGTCCAATCTTCCTGGACAAGCCAAGCTGCTAGTGATCAAAAGCATGACTTCTATTTTATACTGGATGTTTATGGGTAATGCCACCACCAGACCAGTACAGGTCAGGTTTGTGAACCACTGATCCATCTAGTATGAATGCCTGTTTTTAAAGAATAAAAACACTAATTCAATAAATGCTGGATTAATGCCACGATCCATCTTGGTTTAAAGCAGAACTAAGTAACATTTTTTCCTTATGAAACGTCTTTATAAGTCCGTGCAAATTTACTTTTGGGGTGTCTGAAGCCTCCGTTGTCGCCCCCTGCTGTCTCTGTGGAAAACCCACCTTGCAACTTTCCTGATGCCGACTTGAAGACAACTCTCATGAGAAACACTGGCTCTGTTTTTTATATTTGGCGTCATGAAATGTGTTTGTATGTGATTGTACTTATGTCAATAAAAAGGAAGGGGGAACAAATTTAAAAGTAAAAGCTTCTGCGCCTTTTACTGGCAGTGAGACCTGCAGGGGGAGCTCTGTTGCTGAAGTTACTTAGATTTGCTTTAAGGCCATACTGTGAAACATTCCAGACAAAGCAGTAACATGTTTATGGAAACAAGCAGATGACAGACCTCTACCAGAAAAGTTCAGTTCTTTCCCACTTGTCTTGTCTGCAAGTTTGGCTACAACGTCAATAACCCAAACAGAAAGATCTTGCATTTCATTGTTTGCATTGTTTCAGATCAATATTGCAGTGTACAATGAACACAATCTTCAATCGTCAACCACGCCAGCTCTAGTTTATCTGAATCCCCTCAATAAAACAACACAGTATGTCCTCTTTAATCTTTCCAAGTCAGAAAATCAAGGTCAAACCGAGCTGAACCCAACTCATTTCTCTGCAAAGGATAGAATAAAGAAATGGACTGGCTGGGCAGGCTTTCAAATTGTCCATTGCAGCGTTCAATTTGAAACCAAAAGGTCACTTATTCAGCTCAAGCTAAAATGTACCATTCTATTTAGCACAGAGGCTGACATGGCTGACAGCGCTTGAGTCGGACCCATTTAGAAAACCTGTGAAGTGCTGTTGAATTTCTCCTCCCAAAAAAAACCCTCGCAGTTTGAATAAGTAACCATGAAGGACAGGTTGAAAACACTTAGCCATATATATTGTTTGAGGGTCGACGAACTCTTGCCGTCGGTTTTCGGGCGTTCAGTTCCACATAACTAGACCTTCGGGTGCTCGGCCGACCCCACGGCAGATTACTGTGCTGTGAAATTACGCACACAACCTTGAAATGATTCCCACAATGGCAGATGGCGTGGCTATAGACAGAAATGGGTCTGTGTGGGGAAGGAAGGTGAGGCTAAATGGGAGTTTGATTGGAAAAAGACACCACAGGGAGATACAGGTGGAGAGGGAGCCAAGGCAAGTATAATCGCGGAAATGCTGCGATATGATAAGTTTGAAGGAGTCTTTGTTCGACGTTGCCGCTTCCGCCTAGACAGGCTCAGAAAGGGGTTAAGTGAATGCGTTTGGAGGATAATAACAAGTCTTAGGCGTGAAAAAGTGAAAAGTGATGAATCCGCTGCAAAGGTGGTGCTGAGGATGACGAGGGCTGCTTTCCAAGGAGCAAGAGCAGAGCTTAATGTGAGACTAAACGTTATATCAGCTATTTTTTGCTACTTAAAGTCTATATGACAGGTTATTATGTGACGTTACCTGTGTGTAATCTTTATTTAATACTCACCACTCAACCTTTTTTGATCTGTTGGCAACGAAAACAACAAAAAAAGGCGACCCACTAAGGGATAAAGAAGCCTTTTGTCTAAAGTCTCATTTTATTTTGAGAGTATAGACCTAGAAAAATGACTTTGGTTTGGCCTCAAATAGGAATCTTCATTTGTGTCAAGTCTTGTTTAAGACTAATGTATACATTTTCAATTTTCCCCCAAATCATCTGGGGACCCCAAAATTCATTTCACGACCGAGAACCGCTGATCTATGATGCACAAACAAATATTTACAACAAAACACATTTTCATCACATTTTTGAACTTTTGATTTGCTTGAGTAACATAAATGTATATCTTGATGGGTATTTTACATAATACTTACAAATACCTCTCAGCAGTTTCACAATTCGAGGACTTAAAGGCCCTGTCCCTAATTTTTATTGATTTGAAGCATGAAAAACAGAACTAGTTCATGTTAAAGTCTTACATCCGTCACATGTATCGCTCACAGCAGTCCCAGCATCCTAAATATTCACCACCATGAGTTTAGAAACACTTTTCATAAGTCGCTGAGCCCAGAGCGGCACGGGTAAAGCTAGCAAACATTAGCATGCTAATGGAAAACTTCCTGCTTCTCTCATTGGATAAAACGCTCTATAAATAGATGCAGTGTAAAAGTTGTGGTGTCATTTTCACCCACATTGATGCTCTTACAATATATCTGTGCTGGGGCAAAACAGATTTTATTTTATTACAAGCAAAAAAAATCGGGAACATGGACTAGTTCTGTTTTTCACGTTTCACAACAGTAAAAATCAGGTAAAGGCCTTTTAAACAGTGAACAGTTGAAAGGCTTGCAAGCACAATGGTTACAAAAACATTAATGTCTATGAACGTATGACACTTATTTCCAGTTCTTAGATTACAAATGACTTGCTTGTAGGTTTTGTTCCAACACAGCTAATATTTTTCAAACTTAAATAAATACCATTTATTTCACAGGACGTCATATTGTCACATTCCCCAAGTCATTTCTGGTCCTTCAGTTCATTCCACACAGAAATGCAGCCAATAAACTGACTGGTCTGTAAGAGAAACCGCAGTCAAAATCTGTTTCTTCACTGTCCCGGTGGAAACTGCTGCCTTGAAACGCTGACTGACCAGGCTACAGAGGCTTGCCAGTGTAGGAAGTAAATTATTGTAAGTAAAGGGACTTTCAGCTCTGTAGCATGCCATTATTCTTTGTTGAAAAATATAAATTCAGAGTTTGGCTTTTGAGTAAAGATTTAGATCATTTTTTATTGCACTTCCGTCCCTTTCAATCTGTTTCCTGAGGGCTAACTGTAGACATTGACAAACGAGGAGATAATAATTACCATCCTATAGGAAAAAGTGCAGTCTACAATATAATCCAGCAGCAGGATTTATTTAACGCTTCACTTTCAGATTATTTATGTCGTTTGCCTCTTTGCGCTGTGGCTCTGCAGCGACTCTCCGTTGCTCCAGTGCTGTTTCATACTAAGATCTTCTTCAGAGTGCAGTGCATTTTACTGCTCTGTGTGAAAAAGCAAAGCTGCAAATTCAAACCCAATAATCACCAGCTCACAAGAGTTTGAGAACAAAAACATATTGAAGGAAACTTGTGTGAAGGGCGCAGGCTTTAAAACCTGAGACGGGATGTGTAGATGCTTTTACAATATATCTGTGCCGGGGGGCAACACACATTTTTACTTTATTACATGCAAAAAATCAGGAATTGTTCTTCTCCTTTCACAAAAATCAGGTACAGGCCCTTTAATATAGATATAGATAGGCCTGGGTGGGCTCCAGCATCTGGAAAAGGTTCAATCTAACAAAAAGAATCAGAAAATAGCATTTCTTAGACATTTTAAGTATCAATGTTTTTGCACGAGTATAAATAATAATCAATACCTCGCTACTATCACTCACTATCAGTATATTTGGTATCAATCCGACCATCACAAACCTACCCATAGAAAGTTTAGGTGAAGCCATTTTGTCTTAAGACCAGAACAGCACTGTTCTGTTAGCAGCATAGTCAATTAAACAGTGGGATTGATGCTAACGCTAATGAGCAGCACGCGGCAGCATGAATCTGAATTGCAGATGGAGAGTGGAGGAGCTGGAGCTGGGACGACACAAGGCAACGGGTGAATGTGAGGAGTCTAACCAGTGAGAAAAATGACACTAGGGCAAATTCAGATTGGATTCCGAATTATGTTTAAACAGGTTTGAAGTGGAGTTTAATGGCAGACTTTTAACAACAACTACATTATGTTATTAGCCTTTAACATGCTCTTGAGTGTGTTAAATTTGCATACATAAACATAAACATTAAAAAAAAATAGTTTCTTATTCATTCCATGCCCTGTCTTATCAGTCACTATGAAATGACACTTTCTGAGTGCATCCAGCCAGACTGCACCGGCGCAATATACAATCTAGTGACGTTAGCGCTGAAACAATGTCATTGTGCGGATTTGCTGCAGGAGTTATCGTGTTTAGAGGCAGAAATGCTCAGAACAGTTCCGGCAACGATTTAAGGACTTAAAACAGTGGAAGATTCTCTGATAAGTGACGTATGAAGTCTGAAAATGTGTTCAAAAGTTCAGCAGGAAGTGTGTTTTACGGTCGGAGGGGGAGGATCTTCAAATATACATTCCTCAAAACAGCGTAAATGCAACTGATGCTACTTCGGGTGTGTTTTTGATGACAGAACATTGTTAGAACATGGTTTAAAGCTCAAAAAAGTCACTGTAACAGAATGTTAGTCCTTTCATTTATGTTTCCACCAATTGCCTAATCTTCTCTCTTTTTTATTTTAGTTACAGCCTCTTGGTTTTGTCACTCATTTTGTTCATTGTAGTCCTTATAATACTATCAGTACTATTACTTCCTGTTCAAAATGTTACACAGCACTTTTGAACGCTGTGACCCTGAGTCTGAATCTTTCAAACCATCACAGTATGCACAGAGCAGCGGGCGGAGATAAGGGGTAGGTGAAAACGGACATTTTTGAGCAAAGTTTCAAATGCATGCAGGACAGTATTTCCCGAACATGTATGAATCACTCAAAATCCAACTCTAAGTTAGTTATGAGGAAAAACATAACATTATAACGAGACACTACAGGTACATTTTTAATTTATTTTTGTTTTCTGCTCAGTTTGCTCTCTTAACATATTGGCTTTAATGCGGAAACGACAAACTTGTCCAATCTGCTCACTGCATCCATAGATTTCTCTGGGACATTGTAACATTGTAACTTCAAAGGCAGTTTTCTTACAATCTGGACTCAACACGATTTTGATGGAACATAATAAAGATTTGTTGATATCTAAAGTTTTAAGTGTTAAAAATTTGGCAAAAATTTGAATTTGAAAGCCAATTTTTAGTCAGATCTACATTACTCAAAAACTAAAGAAGAAATCCAAAATTCCCTTTGTACATTTGTTTGTATCTAATATGTGAACAAAATGAACCAAGAAATTTAAACCTGGTTCCGTCTATTTTTCCATATTTTTCATTTAAATGTCCCAAATATGTGCAATTTGGGCTGTTTTTACACATAAAATACTTTATTTCTATATTAAAACTACATTTTTTCTTACATTTATGTGAGTAAATTAAACTGTGAATGTGAATCTTTGAACTGACCCTTTAAAATCCTATGTCATGAGAATGTTCAAAATTCCAGAATGGAGGCGCCTGGAGACAAAATGAAGTAGACCTGAACACACTTTCAATAGACATTGGATCTAAATTCTCATTGTTTTAAGTCTTTCTAACTTAAAATAAGTAACATTTTTGAAATTCCAGGGTAGAAATTCAGTTAGTTTGCTTCTTTATAACAAAAGATAGAAAAAACATAATTTTATAGCCTCAAAATTATACTTTAGCTTCACAATAACAGTATTATATGTAGCTTTTGATGTCAAATGAAAAACTATTGCAGTCTCAAAATTCCTGTAAGTATTTGTCCTGTATTACTTGTGTTTCCTTCATCAGAATGCTAAACGTTTATTGTAATCTCCCATCAAGACAATTGTAAATGTCTTTAAATCGGGCTCTGATGTCACTCATGTGTCTCAGTGCTTTTCATCTGCCAAAACCGCCTGGATTTATCATATTTTATGATATTCTGTGGTTAATCTCAGTTCCCCCATTATGTTCTACTTCATTTTTGCCTCCATTCCGGAATTTATAATGTTTTGTTTACAGACTTTAAGGGGTCTGCAGTAAGTCTCTACTATATCTGCCATGTTATTTGTTCTTGTTCCAGTTAATTGCTACTGCAGGTATAAATAAAGTTGCACTGTAAATGTACCTGGTCCGTGTGTGTACTCCTAATATGCCTGAGCGCACCGCGGACAGTGTAATGGTGGCTGTGATGTGAGGAAGCTGCTGTTCTCAGGACTGTCCAGGTCAGCTTTAATGATGGTTAGCGAGGCGAAGGGAGGAAAAAAGGGGCTACTATTTATATTAATGTCTATAGGGACCAAACAGGCAGAGAGCAGACCGGGAGCAGGAGCGGAACCAACGGGAAAAGAAATGACGGTATTGGAGATTTAATAAAGTAATAATAATAATCCGCATAGTATGTACGCGTTAATTGAGACATCTTTTACACCAGATTTACATTTACAGTCAATACAGGGCGGGTTCAGCAGATTTTGGAGCAGGTTATACTTGCTGAATGCCTGCTACGCCAACTAAGCCTTCATATAATTCTAATAATCGTCTCTGGAGAAGTGAGGCCCATGTGTGAGCCAAAGTAAAAGCTCCTCGTCTCTGTTGACAGTCTGTGTGACCCACTTCCTGATTTCAATAGTCTCTTGTATCCATCTGTCACATCCATCTGACGAAGGTGGAAGTCCTGCCGCCCAAACATGTCAGGGAAATGAGCTTATAGCTATTTTCAACTGTCTTATCAGAAGAAACTCACAAGTTAATTACAGTTTGTAATCTAGCCAATGACCAAATGACCAAATCTGACTTATTCTGTTGTCATTTGGGTCGATATGGAAATTTAAACTGGGATCTTAGCCTGCTCCAGAGCTGGTTTAAAGGCCAGGTTTAGTCTGAACCCTTTAAAAACACAGCACTTTTATCACATTTTTCATTTTACTTTATACATGCAAACTTAATATTTATAAAATGTGGAAAGAAAATGATTATTTACAGACAGACTAACAAGCTACTGGTTAATTATAACAAAATCTGTTCGCTTAAGAATATAAAATGGAAAGTTATGCCAACATTGGTAAAGCTGTGTGTAACTTTCCTGCCCTGGCTCATGTTTTATTTAATGATAGTTCATTTCTATGACTAAATGAGTCAAAGACAAAACAAAATGGAGAAAACGTAATGTAGACAAAACTGTAGTAGACAAAACTTCAAACAAATTGAAAATGGGCACAAAGACAGAGCAAAGCAAGGAAATAATAACTAAAGATGTTGGCAAGAGTCCTTTTTTATATACAACAATACTAATTTATTTCAGGGTTTTACAGAGGGTTTGACTCATAAAAATAGTGGACAGACGGTTGTCGCTCCGCCCCATTCATGATAATGCGGCTCAGTCATGGAGAATTAAAAATGGCCGCGGGTTAGCCCCCACCACTCCCCCCTCGGTGGGGAGGTGGGGGGAGGGCGACTTTGGGGTGGCCTTTTGCTGACGTACTGCCGTCGTTGCCTCTATGGTTACCGCCCACTCGTAGGTGTATGGCTGCGCCCTGACATTTCCGGCGCGTAAAGCCCGCCTTCTTCATTAGATATGCACAAACTTTAAAAAATCACAGCGGCTAAACCAGCCTGGTTCAAAAAAATTCACCCCCCTCGGCGTTGTCACAGAGCCGTAAGCTAACATTTGAGACCAAAGCCGTATTTTGAGCCAGGCTCTAAAGTAGGTTTTGAAACGCCTAACTCCCCATTGACTTGCATTGAATAATTCTACTTCCGCAGCCAGCCCCTAGTGGTCAGCAGCAGATTGCAAACATGGCAGCCTACAGTCGGCGGCTCAATTTGAGCGCGGTAGCCTCGCCCACTGGTTTGACTACATAAAAATAGACTGAACCTGAATTCCTCCACCTCCTGCTCATCCTCTAATTCAACAAAAGTAACAGTAATCATGTATCCCACAAGCACAGCTCTGGACAGCGTGGACATGGAGGCACGTTTCCTTTGCAGCGCTTTCTGTGAAGATCTCAAAGACTTCTTGCTCACTGCCCAGGATCTTGATTGTTTTGGTAATCGTGGGCGCTTCCTACAAAAAAAAGATGTATGAAAACTTTTGCTGAAAGAAACAGCTTGAAAGAGAAAAAGATAATAGATACAGTCAACATCTAAAGGAGCGCCCACGTTCAGACCTCAGTGGGGAGAAAACAGTCCATTCATTCTAATGTGTCAAAGCTGCTCTTTCACCCACTGTTCTACAACTACAAGAGCAAACGCAGACTTTAAGAGTTTTATTATGCCAAATACACACACAAAGACATGGAAGAGAATTAAGTCATCGATCGGCCCAAATTTGTATTGTTATTGGTGAATGCTAACAGCAGATGCGGGTACATGCTGTATTTAAACATGTACAGGACAATCAGTTTAGTGTCTGTGGTAATGCCAGGTCAACAACGTCTATTAAGACTTTGCAGTGACTCGACTCGGCTTAGAATAGGCATCATTTCTCAGGAAAAGTATTTGAAGAGGGAAAAAGTTTACTTTTCTAGCAGACCACGGCCCCTATTTTGACACATTGTCAACTGCATCTTTATAATAATAATTTTACAAACTGTTATTTTGGTGGGAGAGAAAAAAAAAAACAATTTGTAAATGTATTGTTATATAGACACAGTGACCCCTCCTTGAACCTTAATGTGCTGGAGGGGTTTGAACAGCCAAATGATGCTGGGAGCTATGTCGTCAGGGGCTTCAGGCTCCTGGTGGGGTCACCCCAGGCAAACAGGTCAGACCAAGAGCAGTTCAGAAGCCACTTATGACAAGTTCACAAAACAAGGTCAGTTACGTCGCCCAGAATGGCGTTATCGGGGCCCCACCCTGGAGCCAGGCCGGGCACAACCCGAAGGAGCGATGAGGTCCGTCCTCTCGTGGACCCACCACCTGCAGGAGGATCTGGGGCCGGTGCAGAGAGATCAGGGTGGCAGTTGAAGGCAGGGGCCTCGACGACCAGATCTCCAGACACATGGGAGCGTCACCTAGCTGGGGGGAAAGGAGCCTGTGCTTACTGAGATATCGTCGGCCTCACCTCCACGCACAGCCTGGGCTGTGGAACCCGTCTTCTCGAGAGGAGCTGGACGCTCCATTTCTCTGGTGTTACCCACGGGGAGAAGCGGCAGGCTGATGTGGGCTCATAGCCCCACAGCTCAGCCGTCACGTGTTGGAGTTCACCCTGGTGAACGAGAAGGTCGTGTCCCTCCGCCTTCGTAATGGGGACAGGTCTCTCACTGTTGTGCTGGTCTACAGGGCCGAACAACGGTGCAGAGTACCAGGTGTCCTTGGAGTCCCTGGGAGGGGTACTGGACAGTGCACCAACTGGGGACTCTGTTGTTCTCAAAGCCCACATAGGCCAGGTTCAAGCACAAGGGTGTCAGGTGTGTGTCCCTCTGGTGCGTTTGTGTGTGTCCCTCTGATGTGTTTGTGTGTGTCCCTCTGGTGCATTTGTGTGTGTCCCTCTGATGTGTTTGTGTGTGTCCCTCTGGTGCATTTGTGTGTGTCCCTCTGTGTTTGTGTGTGTCCCTCTGATGCATTTGTGTGTGTCCCTCCGTGTTTGTGTGTGTCCCTCTGATGCATTTGTGTGTGTCCCTCTGTGTTTGTGTGTGTCCCTCTGATGCGTTTGTGTGTGTCTCTCTGATGCATTTGTGTGTGTCCCTCTGTGTTTGTGTGTGTCCCTCTGATGTGTTTGTGTGTGTCCCTCTGATGTGTTTGTGTGTGTCCCTCTCTGATGCGTTTGTGTGTGTCCCTCTGATGCGTTTGTGTGTGTCCCTCTGATGCGTTTGTGTGTGTCCCTCTGATGTGTTTGTGTGTGTCCCTCTGATGCGTTTGTGTGTCCCTCGGATGTGGTTTCTAAAACACTCAGACCTACATGCTCAGTGGCGGGGAACCTCCGGAGGATCTCTTGATACCACATAACTGAAAACACAAACCAAAAGAGGATAAATTAAATGAAACCACACAATAAACAACCACTGTGATTGGTCAGTGCATGAGTTATTTGTCCAGCAATGGTGACAAATGTGTCTGTTTTACAACTTTGACCCTGGAGTAGCAGGACCTCTGGCTCCGTGAGTGCAGCAGGGGGTGGCACTGGAAAGTTTGGCTCTCCGAAAACCTTGGTATTTTTGGCGAAGTGCAGGTGCCTCTTTTTGACTGTAACACAGTTTCATGGGTAGTTCTCATCCCATATTGATCATCTTTTCTTTTTCCGGTTTATTAGAATTTGGTTTCTCTGAAATTATGTTTCAGAGCTGTACCTGAAAAACAGAACTAGTTCATTTTTCAAGTCTTTACATCAGTCACATGTGTCATGTCCCAGCATCCTAAATATTCACTGCTTTAATTTTATAAGCACTTTTCACCAGTCTCTGAGCGCAGAGTGAGTTTTGGCATCATGGATAAAGCTAACAAACATTAGTACGCAAACGGCACGCTTCATGCTTCTTGGGAAATAAAACCCTCTATAAATAGATGCAGAGAAAGCCATAATTTTCACTCCAGTAGATGCATTTAACATATATTTGTACTTGGCCAATACTTTACTTTATTACATGCAAAAAATCAGGCACATGAATTAGTTCTGTTTTTCACATTTAAAAAATCAGATACAGCCCCTTGAAACAAAAATCTGAAGTTCAAAGCAGACAAACGAGCAAACCATATACGAATTTTTAATCCATGATTCCTTTGTTGCGTTTTTCCATTTCAAATTCAAACCCAAAAAACAGATTGGCCAAAACAATCCATGTATGGTTCACTCATAGACCATAGAACAGTGGACTATTGGAGCCCGCAAGCCGCCGTGTTCCAAATAGGAAGTATCCATGGAGGCTGTTCTGGCTCCATGAAGCCAAGCTGCCTTTCACTTTCTATTGTGACACTGGTGCTCTTTACTCTGTAGCTGCTTCTGTCAAACTAGAAAGTTCTGTCAAACTGGAACTAAAATGTCAGTTTTGACACGCTGTACATGATCCTGGTGTTTTTTTTCTCGTTAGGTTGTTCATAAAACAAGTTATCAGCAATAATAACTGACCAATCAGGTGCTTCCTTTTCCAGGGGTCAGTTTCGCTTGTGTTAGCAACAGGTTTGAATGACAGCTAGTGCCACACGTCTCCTCCCGCCGAGGGGCGGAAACCGTTAACAACCTCGCTCCTGATTAGTCCATGTGATTGCCACGATTCGTACTCAGATTTCCAAATATGGAGTCTGGCTCCACTTTAGCCGCTGTTACTGCTAGCCGCGATTGGCTTCATTTGGCTGGAGCCAAACGCTATGGGTGACGTCACATTCACATAGTCCACTGTTCTACGGTCTATGGGTTCACTCTTTTTTGTCCCCCATTTTTTTAATGCAACTGACTAATCATCAAATCAAATCTAAATTTATTTGTATAGCACAATTCATACAAAAGTAACACAAAGTGCTTTACAGTCATAAAAACACATTAAAACTCACAATACAATCACAATAAGAGCATAAATAAATGCATTAAAATGTACATGAAACAATAAAATACGGATCAAATTCCCTTAATCATATGCACAGCTAAACAGAACAGTTTTAAGCCTAGATTTAAATACTGGCAGTGTGGGGGCCTGTCTTACATCTTCAGGGAGACTGTTCCAGATTTTAGCTCCATAAAACTGGAACGCCGATTCCCCATGTTTAGTCCTGACTCTGGGCACCACCAGGAGGCCGGTCCCTGAGGTCCTCAGAGTCCGAGATGGTTCGTATGGTACTAACATGTCAGAGATGTACTTTGGTGCTTGGCCATGGAAGGACTTAAATACAATCAGAGCTGCTTTAAAGTCTATTCTCTGAGCCTGAAGCCAGTGCAGAGACCTGAGCACAGGACTAATGTGCTCGTACTTCCTGGTTCTTGTCAGGACTCGAGCAGCAGCGTTCTGGATGTACTGCAGCTGTTTTACAGCTCGTTTGGAGAGGCCAGTGAACAGGCCGTCACAGTAGTCTAACCTACTGGAGACAAACGCATGGATAAGTCTCTCCAAGTCTGGGTTAGACACTATATTTTTGTTCTTCAGATGGTAAAAAGCTGCTGATATTATGGATTTGATGTGGCTGTCAAAATTCAAGTCTGAGTCCATTATTACACCTAAATTTCTCACTTGATTTGAAGGTTTTAAGGAGAGCGACTGGAGGTTACTGCTGACACTTTCTCTCTGTTTCTGCGGGCCAAACACAATTATTTCTGTCTTGTCTGAATTTAGCTGGAGGAAGTTGTTTTGCATCCACAAGCTGATCTGTTGGATGCAGTGGCAAAGTGAATCTACAGGTCCATTGTCACCAGCTGTCAGTGAGACATAAATCTGAGTGTCATCTGCATAGTTGTGGTAGGACACTCTACTGTTGTGAATCAATGAACCTAACGGTAGCATATACAGGTTGAACAGGAGGGGTCCCAGGACTGACCCTTGGGGCACCCCACAGGTCAAGGACATGCGGTCTGAGACACACTGACCAATCTCAACAAAATACTCTGTTTTCCAAATAGGACCTGAAACAATTTAGAGCATTGCCCGTAACGCCCACCCAGTCCTCAAGTCTCTGTAAGAGGATCTTGTGATCGACAGTGTCGAAGGCAGCACTGAGGTCCAACAAGACTAAGATAGAGACTTTGCCTGCATCAGTGCTAAGACGGATGTCATTTGTTACTTTTATAAGAGCTGTTTCAGTGCTGTGGTGTGATCTGAAGCCTGACTGGAAAACATCAAAAATGTCATTCATTACAAGATAATTATTAAGCTGTTGGTAAACAACTTTTTTAATAACTTTTCCCAAAAAAAGGTACATTTGAGATTGGCCGGTAATTATTCAGTACTGTCGCATCAACACTACTCTTCTTTAAGAGAGGCTTAATGACTGCAGTTTTTAAGGCCCTTGGGAATATCCCAGATTGAAGTGACATATTGACTATTTGAGTAAGTTGAGCTAACAAACTGTTTAGCACAGACTTTAAAAATATTGTGGGCAACACATCAAGGCAGCATGAAGAAGAACTTAGACTGGTGATGGTCTCTTGGACAGTTTGGTCATTCACAATTACAAAGTGAGACAGCTCCACATGTTTAACTGGCTGATTGGTTGTTATTAGCCTAATTCATGTAAAGGACTCAATTCAGGGTAATTTGAGGCAGTGATGCTTAAAACATGTCTGGACTTAAAAGCAGCACACACTGCAAAAAATGATCCGATTGATTTCAGGATATTAATCTTAATTTCAGACATTTTGACATGTTAAGATGTTTCAAACCATTTCTGGCTTGTTTCTATACATTACTTCTTACTTCAAGCTGCCAGTGATAAGATAATTTTACTTACCTCATTGGCAATTTTTGCTACTTATTCTATTTCTACTTTAAAACCACTGACATATTCTGCATCACACACTCTAAGCCACTACATCTCATCGAGCAAAACGAAAGAGCCTCTCACAAGCAAAACGTCAATAAAATAAAATTGCAAGCAGACTTCGCCACTATAGTCTGGACCTGGTTAGCCTTGTCAGTAGCGGCTTCTGTCTGCAGTCTGAACCAGAGCAGGAGCGGGTCACACTACGGCAGACCGACAAGGTCACATTCAAACGGCAGCCGAGCGTCGGGATCTGTTCAGAGACTGCACAAAGTGATTCAATTACTGTGGAGCTCAGGCACGTGCCGTGAGCAGACAGGAGCCGAGCACACGGAGCAGAGCTGGCTAAACGTGCAGCTTTAACGCACGCAGAAGGTCGAATAAAGAATGCTGGTGAGGTCTGGAAGGCGGTTACTATAGACCAGGGGCGTCCAAACTTTTTCCATCGCGGGCCACATATTGAAATATAGACCAAGCGGAGGGCCACAAATCAATCGCGAAACGTTAAAAAAAGCTTCATTTATCTGATGTTTTAAGCACCACCACATCTACATTCAGTCTCAATGTCTTAATATCAGGTCTGTGTTGCACCAAAATGTTAGTTATTTAGGTTGGAATTGTAGAAAATCTGAAATGTGCTGTAAATAGTACTTATCAGGACAATGTGGGCCAGTTCACCAGGAAGCCTAAGGGCCAAGAAAAATTGGCCCTGAGTTTGGACATGCCTACTATAGACACTTTAAAATCCTGTCATCGCAATGTTCAGAATTCCAGACTGGAGGCAAAATGAAGTAGACCATGACACGGATTCAACGATTAACTGACAGATCTAAACGCTAATGGTTTTAAGTCTTCTACAATAAAAAGAAAACAAAACGAAACTATTTTGAATTTCCAGGGTAGAAATGTTTGTTAGTCGGGCTGCATGGTTTCTGACAAGCTTTGAGATTCTGATCAGATGTGTGCTTTATGTTTTAATTATAGGATTCTGTGCAAAGTTCAGGTTTTAGACACGCAAATTGACAAAAAGGTCTGTCAACTGACTGATAACTGAATCACACATATTTTAGAACATGTTTGTACAAATCTGAACTACAGTGTTGGCAGTTTTTATGCAGAATAAAACTGGCTCTTCAAAAATGACAGTCCTTGCGAAATGCCATTTGTATCCTTTAAAATTGCATATTCGATTTCTAGTTGATTTTGATTATTGTGCAGCCTTCTTCATTACTCTGCTTTTACTTTTTCATTTTTTTCCAAACCCAAAATTGTATTTGAGTTTCATAAAAAGTACAATTTGTAACTTTTCCACTTGAGCAACAAGATTCTTCTGATTATATTTGGAAAGTTTATTCTGTCTTCTTGTAATTATCAACTTGTGAGATTCTTCTAATAAGACACTTTGTAAATAGTTATAAGCTCATTTCCCTGACATGTTTGGGCAGGAGAACTTCCGCCTTCGTCAGAGGCTCTGACAAACTGTCTTATTAGAAGAATCTCACAAGTTAAGATCCTTCTGATCAGCACAAAAGCAGAATTCTGCTCCACATGTCAGCTTTATATTTGACCTCATACCAACTTAAAAAAGCTAAAAATACTCTTTGTACAGTACAGTATTCTAACATAAAATTGGCATAAAAGAGAAGCTGTGAAGTTTCGGACCTTGTGAAAATGTAATAATGACCCCTGGCCCTGGTCTATAGGTATGAGAATGTTTAAGAAATGGGATAAATAGAGTCTATCTATTTGTTGTTGTTTTTTTTGCTGGATAAAATCTACCAAAATTTGTTTTCAAATGTATGAAAAAATTAAATTGGTGGTTGAATCCCTGCTCCCACAGCCTCAAGTGTCTGTGCTCTGGAGTATGAATGTGTGAATGGTAGAGTCCACACCTAAAAAGCACCACCAAAATGTGGCCGTTTACCATGATCACAGTTTATTAACAGAAGTTAGGCACATTTGTGATTATGTCATTACTCTCAATGGTGAGTAATGAAACAGTCTCCTAAGAGCTCAAAGCAAATCCAAAAGTATTGATATTGCAATTCTGTCTGAAGCATTTATCAATATTGCAAACTAAATATATAGCAATAACACCAAAGTCCTCCATCGGATGGAAATGCAATATTTTTAAAAAGACGGGACTAAGACATGAAGGCATGAACATTTTTGGGGTCTGTAGAGATTGTATCAAAAAGTACATTAAAATATTGCAATGACACATGTTTTCCATGGAGTTAGATAAGTTTAATGCCATACTGTGGAACAACAACGTTACCCAGTGCATCTTTAAAGGGGCTTTACCCGATTTTTTTTCATGTAAAAATCTGTTTTGTCCCAGCACAGCTATAAAAGACTGTAAAAGCAGCTCTTAAAGGACATATTTTCTGCTACAATTACTTTTTTGAGCTTTTCAACATGTCATCAAATACACACCTGGAGTTGCATTCAGCTTCAAAATCCTTTCCTCTTTTATTCATACATCATACATACAAAAACACTTTTTTTTTTTTTTAGACTTGAGAATCCGAGAATGAGCGTTTCTGCCGTCTGAACACGATAACTACAAACTAACTACCTAGCATTTATCATTAATGCATGCTCATGTTTGTGTAAGTGCTCAGCAGATATAACTGATGATGTAAGAATCTGTTAATTATTTGCTGTCTGTATCTAATTATAGAGCTGTTTTCTCCATGAGGCAGGAAGTGTGCTGTTAGCATGCTAATGTTGTTAGCTTTCCCATGACAGCTCTGGCTCTCTGCAACTGTTGAAAATGGCGTCGTAGTTAACAATTCAGATAGAAGTTAGGAATGCATGAGGTAAGTGAGCAATACATGTGCACCGCGGCAAAGAGTTTACGCGTGAACTACTTCTGTTTTTCATGTTTTTAAGGCGAGGCTCTACAGGCAAGACAATTTTTTTTTTCAGTTTTTGTTTTTTTTGGTCAGTTTGCTCTCTCAGCATATGAGGAAACAACAATTTGCTCTTAAATATGTTTTATTCTTTCATTTAACCCACTTCATCCATAAATTTCTCTGGGACATTGTAACTTCAAAGGCCGTTTTCTTAAAATGCATTTTTCTCCCTCGAGACATAAAGATCAGCCTTAAAGTAGATCCTACACGCAACAAACTTTACAATCTTGGACTCAACAAGATTTTGATGAAACGTACAGAAGGATGTTTTGATATCTAAATTTAAAACTGATTTATTGAAGTTGTAAGTAAAAAAAATTAGGTAAAATTTAAATTGTTAGTACAATTTTCAGTCCAATCTAGTTTACTTAAAAACTAAATAAAAAATCCAAAATCCCCACTGTAATTTTGTTTAAATTTTTTGTAACTAACATTTGTACAAAATTAACCAAGAAATTTAAACCTGGTCCAGTCCATCTGTTTTATATGTCACAAATATGTGTATTTTTGGCCATTTTTACACACAAAATGCCTAATTTCTACATGAAAACATGACATGATGAAAAACTTGTAGCATATATTTTTTGTCTTACATTTATGTGAGTAAACTACAGGAGAAGATTCAAATTGATATCTTTAAATTTAAGATTTTTTCCTTTCCACCTGCAATGTCTCACCTTAAGTATCTTCAAGCAACAAAACTTGGATGACTGAGTAACTCGCAGATGTCAAAACAGAAATACACACAACAAGAAAAGAGTACGCTTTTACAAAACTGACACACAAACATGGCAGCCTCTTCCTTGTGGTGGCTCACCCGTTGTTTGCTGGTGATCTCTGCTTCCTCCTCTCGCTCCTCGCTCACTTTCACGCTGCATGACTTCCACAGATGGAGTGACTAGAGGCGCCGGCGTTATGCAAAACACAGTTCAAATGAATGCAAGCGCCCACAATGAGAAACGCCATAAAAAAGCTCCACATTTAAACCCCTGAACGCACCAAATCTCAAGTTCGAGGCAGCAGACATTAAGGATTTCACTGGAATAAAACCCCAGCAGATAATATTCTTAGGCACGCTTTAAAGGGATACCATTTATAAGAAGAAATAATATTACTGAGTTAAAAAAAAAAAAAGGTCGGGAAAATATGCAAATGTGCAGAAATAGCAGATTAGAGGCCCCTGGTCGAGCATAGATTAAAGTGTCAAGGAGATTAATTCTAACGTCGGCATCTGGAAGCCAATGTATTATGAGAATTTTTCACTTTCTCTTCCTTTTTCTGAAGGAAATGGAGCTAAATTAAATCTATTAATGTCTGTGCTTGTCAGTCATAAGAGTATACACCGTGCATTTAATTACCGAGGTTGTCTGACAGCCCAGATGTATGAATAAAAATGAAATGTTAGAACTTTTTAAAGTGGCAAGTTTAATGTATTGCATTTACGTAAAGTGCTCTGCTTCTAGGCACGTCATCGCTAAAGGGATTGGTTTGGATGAATATATAGGCAGCCCTTTGTGGGACACTTGCATATGCTTTACAATCCATCAACTCGTTTTACACTGGATGCCCTTCCATTGACAACCGGCACACATACAGTGACTGCAGTGGGTGATGTGTTTCGAAGATAATTTGTTTCATCAGATTTGGCAAAATACTGGCAAATTTCTCACTTTGAATTACGTTTTTTTCCCTTACATTTTTTATTTATTTAAACACATAACACACAGAGAGACAGAGTAAAAAAAGACAAGAAAAAAACAAAACATCCAACAAAATCACGGCACATTCTGTCCTGTGTTCAAGGCCCATTGTGTCCAAAGTCTGTTAAAAAGTTCCATCTTCAAATTAGGTCCAAACGTAATTTTTTTTTACCCTTTTGCGAATGTCCATCACAATATAAGTCCAGTGCTTGATTGTTGGGGCAGTTTGTTTCATCCTTCTCTTGGTAATGGCCTTCTTTCCCGCTGGCAAAAGTCTGTTCCAAAGATTTCTATTTATTGTCTCCATGACAGGGGTTTGAGGCCCAAATACATGCAGTCGTTTGAACTGCAGTGGGACGGCAATGTCAGAATCAGTCTAACCCTCTGCTTTGTTAACCTCAGTCCAGTGTTTCTGAGACACAGGACAGACTCAAAACACATGGTAATGATGGGCCACTTGGCAACCACAGTTTCTGCAGCAATTTTTTTCCTGTGAATAGTGGGCAAAACTTGATATATTGCAATTATATATGTTAATAAAAAAATCTATAATAAAAAATGAGAGGGTTATAATGGTTGCTTTGTCCTGTTTCTCAAAAGATTTTTTTTTTTTAATTATCAAAACATTTCATTTGATTTTCTTTTACAGTCTGGTAAAAAAAATCGTATTTACCCTTTGTTATTCAGATTTTTAAATTTTTTGTTTTTTGGTCAGTTCGCTCAACATATAGGCTTTCATATGGAAACAACAAACTTGTTCAATCTGCTCTTAAAAATGTTTTATTCTTTCATTTAATCCACTTCATCCATAGAGTTTTCTGGGACATTGGAACTTTTAAAATGCATTTTTCTCCCTTGGGACATAAAGATCATTAAAGTAGATCCCACACCAAACTGTACAATCTGGACTCAACAAGATTTGGACAAAACATACAGAATGATTTTTTGATATCTAATTCTAAACCTGATTTATTTAAGTTTTAAGTAAAAATATTAGGCAAAATTTTAACTTTTAGGACAATTTTCAGTTCAATCTAGTTTACTGAAAAACTAAATAAGAAATCCAAAATCCCCTCTGTACTTTTTATGACTAATATGTTGCAAAATGAACCAAGAAATTTAAACCTGGTTCTGTCCATTTTTCAGATTTAAATGTCCCAAATATGTGCAATTTTGGCATTTTTTACACATAAAATGCCCCATTTCTACAACATTACATGATGAAAAACGTGTAATATATGTTTTTCTTACATTTATTTGAGTAAACTACAGGAGAAGTTTACAATTGATATCTTTAAATTTAAGATTTTTTTCCTATTCACCTGCAGTGTCTCACCTTAAGTCGAAGCTGTTAGGTACAAAACTTTACCTTCAAAGCACTCAAAGCACTTCACACCAAGGACCCACTCACACATTCTCACACCAGTGACACACACACTGGAGCTGAGGCGGGGTAAAAGCCTTTTCCAAGGAGGATTCATCTGCGGGAGCTGCGACCGTACGGCTAACTTGTGTGCCAGTGTTTTTCATTTTATTTTATTTGAATCCCCAACATTTGGATGCGCAGACGAGCACTCTACCTTCTCAGCTACAGCCGCCCCTATTGAGAGACGGCTGGTTTTGAAAAGTCGCTTTTATCTGAGCTTTTCAAGTTCCACCACACCTTCATCAAGTCTGTCCCACACCAAGATGTTGGTTGCTGATGTTATAGCGGCAGAGATTTCAAAGTGCGTATGACAGGTTTTTATGATTTTCAAATTTTGACTTTATTTGGAGTATTAATACCAGTTGTACATATACATTTTAGTTTTACATCAATCAAGCAGCCATTTGTGGAGAAAAGTTGAAAAATATATTGAAAATTACAGGAAGTAAACAGACTGATCATCACACTAGGGAGACAGAATTTATGCACAATTTACACAAAAGAAACTCCTTTTTTTTGCTCCTTTAAACACTGATTCAACAAAATAAAGGCGTCTGCATGTATTTGTATTCGTAAAATAAAAAAATCTGTGACATTGAATGATTTTTGGCCCCATATACAGGATGGTTTCTGGGTAATTTCCTAGTGTGTTGTCATCATTTTCAACCAGGAAGTAAAACAAAAATCCTAAAAAAAAAAAAAAAGCTAAACTGTATAAAATTGTGAAATATTTTAACAACATTTGAAATATATTTATCTTAACTGCATTTTTTGTCAAATGAGTAGTTCAACCTGTCATAGGCCCTATAGATAATGGATGTTAACTGGATAATGGCCAATGCCCCTGGGTGCCATGACGCGGGCCAAGAAAAAATGGTCCTGACCCTGGGCTATATATTTCTGACATTCCTGGTCTACCACAACCTTTACCAATTTGTATTCCAAAAATCTCAACTCTCCGGCAACAGTCCAGTCTATACAATGTACTTTCAAACCAATCCAAATGACCCGCACTTACCAGGCTTTAACGCAGACAGCAATAACATTTATCCTTTTACAGAAAAAATGATCCCAACGCTCTACATCTAATGCGTAGTTACACCAAAGACCTGGGCAATGATCACACCGTTTAGTGAATTTATTTGATCTCCTCCTCCTTCCTAGCAGCCGGAGCTAAAATCGCTCTCATTTGAATATTGCTGACGCTGTAATCTTGCGCCTTTTATTGTCCCGGTTTTACGTTTGAGACGGAGATGGGCCCGGCGTGGAGCAGTGTACGGCGCTTAACACTCTCCCAGGTCTGCGCGGGTCAATCAATACGGCACCGCTCGTCCTTTTGGCAAATGCAGATGTGTTTGAGATCGATATACGGGTGTCATCGCGTTTCATTCCGTGCGGGCCGGGTGGATATGACAGTGGGGGTCCTGAGGGAGAAGGGGGCGAACAATGGAGCGAATCTCAATGGGCCCGGGGACGTTTTAAGATTTCACCGCTCCACTCAGCTGCCAGACTGACTTTAGTGGACTCTGCTTCACTTCACCTTAAGGACAAAGACTTCAACCTGACGTATGGGAGATATATATATATAGAGAGATGGGGTGATTTATAGCATTATTCAGCAAAAATGGAGGTGTCATTTTTGAGAGTTTGGGGTTGGGTTAAGGGATAAGCGCTTAACTTTGGAACTTCTTCTTCTGAACTGAAACTGGATCTGGATGAACTTTAGCCGTTTAAAGAGAAGTCAGACATGTGCTCACTAAAAGACCATATGTGATGACATTAGCCTTGGCTTAAAATATTGTGGTGTATAACATTTCTAACATATTTCATTTTTCATATTAAACATATAAATAAAGTTGTTCATGTTAACATGCTGCACTATGGTTCTCAAGTGCATTATTCTATCAGACAGCTGAATGAGCTCCTCACTCTGAGTGTCCAATCTTTATTCACAGTGGGCCACAGCCCTGCACCACCCTCCATGGGGGATCTGCATAGAGGGCCAACACACCCTCCATCTGGACTCAGAATAACCCTCAGGCCCTGGCCCACAATGACTAGTTCTGATGGGACTGTGTAGGACAACAGTGCTCTGTCCATGGACCAGGAGCAAAGGGAAAACTGGAGGGTGATGGACGAAACAAGGGAGGCCGCGCCCAGAACCTTGAACCTTGATATCAGCCCCTGTTCCACCTCCTCCAGGAGTGTCCCCAGCACTCTCTGTGACCTGACACCAGGCTCTTGGCTCAGCTGGGCCACACTCTTCCAGGCCCTCTCACACTCAGGTCGGCCAGCGCTGACCTTCAGCAGCGAAAGCAGAGGTGTCGCTGAAGTCCACTTCATGGAGCCAGATCCTAAGACTAACACTACAAAAAACAAGACTAAAAACGCACAAACTGTTGAGATGATTCATTGAAAAATACATTATTATTTACTAAGATAAGATAAGATAAGATAAGAGATCCTTTATTTGTCCCACAATGGGGAAATTGCAATGTTGCAACACACAGTTTAGGACAGGAATGAATGAAATAGGCGCATGCAATAAAAATAGGATAAATAAACATGGTAATAAAAATACAAGTATAAAATATAAAGTGCACACTCTTATTTACAGTAGGTGGCTGTCTGGGAATAAATAGTAAAAATGGCAAATAAAGTGGCTTAAGTGTATTGTTATATACAGTAAGTGACTATAGTGAGGTAAAAGTGTATTATTAGTATGTTAAATTATATTGCACATGATTATCACAGGTGAATGACACATGTTACAGTATTGCACATGATTATAGCGGGTGAATGACATGTTACAGTATTGCACATGATTATAGCGGGTGAATGACACATGTTACAGTATTGCACATGATTATAGCGGGTGAATGACACATGTTACAGTATTGCACATGGGTACCACAGGTGAATGACACATGTTACAGTATTGCACATGATTATAACAGGTGAATGACACATGTTACAGTATTGCACATGATTATAACAGGTGAATGACACATGTTACAGTATTGCACATGATTATAGCAGGTGAATGACACATGTTACAGTATTGCACATGATTATAGCGGGTGACTGACACATGTTCAGGGCTAACAGTGTTCATTGTAAAGTCTGACAGCAGCAGGAAGGAAAGACCTGCCAAACCTCTCCTTCACACAGCGAGGGTGAATCTACATTCAATAATAATATTCCTTTCTAATTTCAATTCATAACTTTCATCTTTTTTGCAGTATAAATATCTGCCATTTGGTAGTATAAACTGCAAATTAAATTACAATAGTGAAAGTAGAGGTTTAGGAATGGTTTCTGACTAAAAACATAATCACAGGGACAGTGTAGTTAATATAAATGAACAGCTTAATGATAGTACAATAGAGAATACTGGCCCCTGCTCCTTCTGAGATGAACATCACCTCTTTGTAGACAACTTTGTATTTAATTAAGTGCTTCATTTCTCTTGCGGATTTGTAGAGCACACTGCTACGGGCAAACTCAACTATTACATAAGTATAGAAGAAACCAGAGCGCCTGGACAAAACCTTTACAGACACAGGGAGAAAAGGCAAACAAAGACAGGCCTTGTCCATTCACCAAATTCCAAACACGACCTTTTTGATGAGAGGCGACAACCTTAACCCCTGCGTCACTGTCCCACGGTGTTTTCCAAGAGCACACACCGATGGAAAACTGAAAAGAAAGAGGGGAAATCGTGTAAAGTTGAACATGACACTGCCTGACCTTACACTCTGCCCTCCTGTAATACCTGGAGCTCAAAAGAACCACAGCAAATCTTCTATTACCCACAAGCTTTGTCCTGTTCCCAGGTTCAAATCCCTGTAGTGTGCCACGTGGGTAAACTCGGGACATCTCTCTCTCAGTGTTTCTGTGCCGCGGTGAGTCCTTTGTGAGTTTCTATGTTGGGCTTTAAGGTTCACTGTCCATTTTAACGCGTTTCTGTTGCAGGTGACCAGACGCTGGCTTTGGGTCAGTTCCTTCACAGCTTCAGTCACGCTTTTCAGCTCCTTCCAGGTGACGCATGAACGAGCACATCACATAGAGAGACACGAGCGGCTCTGTGTGAGGTGAGACAGAGGGAGGGAGAGGAAAAGGGGAGAGAGAGGGGGGAGAAGGTAGAGAAAGAAGATAGCCAGGAGTATAGAGAAGTGAGAAAAGAAAGGGAATTCAAAGGAGGGATTTGCAGAGACTGGGAGGTAAAGAGAGAGCGCTGTTCCTATAGGTTGCCAGGTTCAAAGAGGCTGTGCTGCTTTAGATACAGTACAACAACATGCTTGTGGTGAGAGTGGTGTTTTTACAGTGGAAACAATGAGCAGCAGCACTTTGAATTGCACATTTATTAACAAAAAATAGCTGATAAAGTTAGTATCATGTATTATAAGGTTCTATCACACATTTTTCAAAGCAGTTGTATTCATTTATTCTTGTTCCTGGGTTCCAGAGATGTGTCTTGACTTGCACTCGAGTCAGACTTGAGTCACTGTTTTGATGATATTTTGATCTTGAATTGATAATATTGGCTAAGACTTGGGACTCGACTTGGACTTTCTGATCTCTTCTGCTACCATTTTCTCTTTATAGTCAATACTTAGACGTGATCAGCATTTTTGAAAAGAAGAACCCTTCACTAAAATCATACAAATTGCAAAAAATTTTAGCTGTTTTCTGTAACGTGATACAATGGCTTGATAGAACTTGAAACTCTGTAGAGGACTTGACTTGACATCAAGAATTGACACTTATTTGACCGTTGTCTCAACTCTGCTGTATCCACATTTTATAGAGTTTTGTGCAATTTTGGGAATGTTATCCAATGCAAAACAGTTTCCATTTCAAACATTCAGTCTGCCTGAACCAATGAGAACAAACACTACATTTGAATAGAATATTTTGGAACTTCCCAGAGCACAGACAGAACCTTAGAAGGACGAGCTGTTTTCCTTAGCTTTTGGAAAACATCATCATGTACCATTGATTGAAATGTACATACAATGATGATCATAATCCTCTCTGCAACCTGTAAATAACATTTCTATTTAAGACATGGTCACAATTCTTCCAAATTAGTAACACATTAAATGACCCTTTTTCCATTCATGCTGCGCACAGGTCCTGTCAAGGCTACAGAGGAGAGGACAGTTTGGAGAGAATCTTTACTGTGTCTTTTCCAGAGAGACTTAAAATCCTGAGTACCTTCACAGTGTTCATATTATGTGAAAATGTTAAGAGGCCAACCTTGAGGGGATCAGACTTTTCTCTAGGGACGTTTTCAAAGCTGGCGCTGGCAAACTTTGAGGTCAGCGCCTGAATGCTGCTGTTCAGTCTCAGCAGAAAGGATGGCTGGTATAATCCATTGTACATTTTGCACTGCTTCATTTTAGGGCAAACCATCTGGATCTTTCACTTGCTGAACAATAACAAAAAACATACTTTGGGTTGAAAAATGGCTGTGCTGTATCATTTGAATACACCTTCCTTTTAGCTCACATACTCAAGAACACTTGCCAGAGTGACAGAAAACACTCCTGATTGTCCACATGTCATAATGTAGTAAAACATGATAATATTTGGTTTGATGAGTATTCTTCCACACATACATCTCACATGGATGTAAAACTCTCTCCACTGTCGGCTTATGACCGACAAATGTCCTCCAGTGTTGGCTTCTCCATAAATTAGTGCTTCGTCAATCTCAACATTCAACAAATTATTGACAATAAACTCTGCTCTCAATTCAATCAATGAACATACAATAACTGGGCAGTATTACCGTCAGCGTTTCAAAATAGGTGCGGCTCAAAATATTTGGAAGATGGAGCACGGCTGGATAGTTGTGTGGAGAGCTAAAGCTGTATTCTGATAGGATTAGTTTTACCAAGGGAGGTCTGTTGTGCTGTTTTTTTAAGACACTGATTTCAATGCCTTTAACTCCCTATGGACTTAAATTATTTTGTAGTTGTTTAGTGTGGTATGTATTAACTACCACCTTTTAATCTTTTATGTCTACTTGAATGTGTCTTTCTTTTTTTATGTATGTATGAATGTGAGCAACGGACAGCAATGCAATTTCCTTCGGGATTAATAAAGTATTTATCTAATCTATCTAATCTAATCTAAAATTGAAATTATCTCACCACGACTGTATTTTTTTGAGTCTTTGCACGGGATTGAAACATTTCAGTAATTCAGTCGTTTTTACAGACTTAAATTCAGAAATAGAGGACAGATGAACACATTGAAATACGACAAGTACCTTTTACTTCAATCATATTTCCATTGTTTGTTATTTTAGGTTTGTTTTTAGCGTTATGTACCTGCCCTGTAGCGTGAAATATGGTTCTTTACCACATTGTTGCAATAAGCGATCAGAATAACACACAGGTTATTTTATTTCTTATGAAACAATCGTCTCCTCGCTCTTTTAACCCATTCACGCTGACACAAACGCTCGAACCAAAAGCACCCAAGCTTTCCCAAAAGAACCTCTCAGCTTCCACAAAAACATATAATATTATTCATTTATTTAAAATCTGGACTTAAAATGAACTGTAGAGACATTTCGAATCATAATATACTTCATTGCAAGGACTAAAATGACCTTTATTATATTAATATTTACAGATATTTTCATGGGCATGGACGATTTACATAAAATTAGAAACACAGATGATGTTTGTAATCATTAGAATTTACGTGACACCATTAGGTAAAGTTACTCGCGTCCGAATAGGGCTTTTTTCATGAGTAATCACCCTCATATTGACGTCCCGCACTCTGACGTCCCGCACTCTGATGCAGCGTCTTCTTTTGCTGTGTAGTTAGTGATTCTGTGGCTCAGTGCCCTGTCTAATTGCATAGATACTTTGTAGAATTAATTAAAGCACTAAAAACGTGAATTTTAGTAATTTTTTAGACATTATAATCTATTTTTAATAATAATCCATAGTTTGGAATTGGGTGGTTGTGAATTATGAATATGATACGATCTACTGCTACCTTTACTTTTTTAATAAGAACTATTGCTACGGGGATTTTGGGAGGATTTAATCTTCACTTTGCCCTCTAAAAGTTTGGCATTGTGTTCCTCGGCGGAGTTTCGAGTCCATTCCCAGAGCGGTGCACACACGGGCCACTGCAGGCCTCAGGTGTCACTCATTCTCAGAGAAAGAAGTGGAAATAGGCGATGCCACAATTTTGGTATTGACACGATACCAAGTTCTTTTAGACTTTTTTCGACAGAATGTGGCCGTGCCTTGCTTTTCAATGTGCAATCCCATCAGACCTTGGACGCTCAGCAGGTCAGGGCCTGGTCAGTTCTTGGATGGGAGACTGCTGGAACCCCATGAGCCACAGGGGGGCGCAGGAGGAGGAAATGTTGTTGTGTCCTACGGCAAGACACCACCCACATTGCCTAGTATGAAAGTGGTGCGTTGTTGTCGATGTTCTTGCTGTTGCCGTTGTTGTCTTTTCTGCTGTTGTTGATGTCTTTTCTGCTGTTGTTGATGTCTTTTCTGCTGTTGTTGTTATTATTGCCGTTGTTGTTGTTATTATTGTAGCTGTTGTTGTCGTTATTGTAGTTGTCGTAGCTGTTGTTGTCATTGCTATTGTTGTTTTTGTAGTTGTTGTTGTTGTTTTTATTGTTGTTTTTGTAGTTGTTGTTGTCGTTTTTATTGTTGTTGTCGTCATTGTTATCATCATTGTTGTCTTTGTTACTGTTTTTGTCGTTGTCGTGAGTGGATGGTTGGTGGTGGTGGGGCCAATGGAGCAGATTGGCAGCCTCGCTTCCGTCAGTCTGCCCCATGGCAGCTATGACTACAATTGTAGCTTATCATCATCGAGTGTGAAGTGAATGAATAATGCTATGGAGCGTCTTTGAGTGTCCAAAAAAGCACTACATAAGTCTAATGCGTCGTTAGTAATCCTCTATACTATAACCCAGTGGGTGAAAGCATTTAAAGAAACGTAGAAAAGTGGTATAAAAAACCCTGACAGACAGATGACTGACAGATGGATCAGTCCACTCTGCTGCTGGTGGAGTGTTTGACACAAAATTGAGAAGAAATGTCTATTGATATGTGTCTTTAAAGCAAAACTTAGTAACATTTTGACCTTATTAAACGTCTTTGTAAGTCCATGTGGTGGTGGCAAATGTATTTTTGGGGCGTTTGAAACTCGTCCCCTGCTGTCTCCGGGAAGAAAACCAGCAGCAACATTTGCCGACTTCAACCCAAAGACAACAATCCTGAGAAACCCTGGCTCTCTTTGAAATAGTTGACGACGTGAACTGTTTTTGTATGATTGTACTTCCTTATTTCTATAAAAAATAATGATTTCACTAGCAGTGTATTTTCACAAGAGAGCTGCAGGGGGAGCTCTGTCGCTGAAGTTACTTAAAATTGATTATGCTAATTAGAATCGATATTTGCAGAACAGTATCATTACCAAGTTGAGAGTTTCTTCTAATAAGATAGTTGTAAAAACCCTGTGGGTAAATGAGCTTAGAGCTTTAGAAACTCTCAAGTTAATAATTACAAGAATGAACTTAAGTATCATTACCAGCATTTGTACTAAGTTTGTATCGACGCATCCTTAGAAAGAAATCCTGATTTGATCTGATTTTGTGAATTGCACTGATGTTTTCTCTGTTATTTCAAATGTAGACGTTTGGCGGATTAGAAACGAAATAATTAATAAGCACAATGCAGCCTCTAACATCGGACACTGGTGTGAATTTGGCAAAAAATAACATCCTTTTCCAGGTTTTATTCTTTAGGTAGAAAGAGAGGGAGAGAAGTGACTAGCCGCGACGAAAAGAGAAGGATAAAAGAGAAGAGAGAGCGAGAGATAAAGAGAGTGAAAGTAAAGAAATTCTGTATGAGGCTGTCTGCTCAGAGAGAGAGAGAGAAATGAAAAGTGAGGGAAAGAGGAACAGAAAGAGCAGAAAGTAACAGCAAGAGGGGAAAGGGAAAAGAGCGAGGAGAGAGATGAAGGGGGGAAAAGTCGGGTTCGGAGAGAGAAAGCGAGAGAGAATCACAGCCCACACCTGGATCACATTATCTCAGGTAAGAGTTACTTTTGTCCAAACAGTACTTGCACTATTTTCTGCTCGACTGGAGCGCTGACAGCAATTACCAACACACCTGATTATCCCCACTGGCTGCCAGAGCATTCATTTTTGGATTCAGTCTGAGGTCTAAATAGTAGAGGTAGAGTATGTGGAATCAGCTCAGACAGATTTTTTTTTTTGTTTGTTTCAGATCTGGCAAACCATTCAGCTTTCACATTTATACAGAGGCTTCTTTCTACTTTGAAATTACATATTTGTCATGGATTTTCAGTCTTTTTACATTATTCAATTCAATTTATTTTTGTCGCACCCAAAATCACAGCAACAGTTTCCTCGATGCGCCACAGGTAGAAAGCAGATTAAATAAACAATGTTCAAGAGAATTTAGCAAATGGATAACTGTCCCAGAGCGCCCCCTGTCCTTGCCCCTCCTTCTCGGCAAGAAAAAAACTACAAAAAACCCTGTGGGAAAAAGTCTAAACCTGGAGGAGAACCACATGAAGGAGAGATCCTCCTCCCACGGACGGACAGACTGTAGATGGACCAGGACTGACACATCCACTTGGACCAGAACCATCAAGAGGAAGGAAGGTGGATCATCTAGTGTAGAGAGAGTTCCTCCAGGCAGATGAGGAACAGTTCATCTAGTGTAGAGAGAGTTCCTCCAGACAGATGAGGAGCAGTTCACCTAGTGTAGAGAAAGTTCCTCCAGGCAGATGAGGAACAGTTCACCTAGTGTAGAGAGAGTTCCTCCTGGCAGATGAGGAACAGTTCATCTAGTGTAGAGAGAGTTCCTCCAGGCAGATGAGGTGCAGTTCATCTAGTGTAGAGAGAGTTCCTCCAGGCAGATGAGGAGCAGTTCATGCAGTGTAGAGAGAGCTCCTCCAGGCAGATGAGGAACAGTTCATCTAGTGTAGAAAAAGTTCCTCCAGGCAGATGAGGAGCAGTTCATCTAGTGTAGAGAGAGTTCCTCCAGGCAGATGAGGAACAGTTCATCTAGTGTAGAGAGAGCTCCTCCAGGCAGATGAGGAACAGTTCATCTAGTGTAGAGAGAGTTCCTCCAGGCAGATGAGGAACAGTTCATCTAGTGTAGAGAGAGTTCCTCCAGGCAGATTAGGAACAGTTCATCTAGTGTAGAGAGAGTTCCTCCAGGCAGATGAGGAGCAGTTCATGCAGTGTAGAGAGAGTTCCTCCAGGCAGATGAGGAGCAGTTCATGCAGTGTAGAGAGTTAAGTATTCACCTCATTCACAAGAAGTCTTTAAAGGACACATATTCTGTTAGTGACTTTTAAGAGCTTTTATCCATGTTCTAACAATGTTCCGTCATCAAAAACACACCTGGAGCTGCATTTACACGGTTTTGAGGAAGGTTCATTAGAAAATCCTCTCCCCACTGTCAAAAGCACGTCCTGCTGAACTCCCTCGATCAGTGACGATTTTCAGATTTTATACGTCACTTATCCGAGAATCTTTTGCTGTTTCAAGTCCTTAAATCATCGCCAGACTTCATAGGCTTCATAACATTTTAGAACAGTCTTACGTGTTCAAATGATTAAAGTGCATATGACAGGATTTTATGATTTTCTAATTTTGACTTTATTCAGTGTATTAATAGCGCTTGTAAATTTAATTATAGTTTTACACCAATCAGGTCACTATTTGTGGAGAAAAGTTAAAAAATCTGATGAAAATTACAGGAAGTAAACAAATTGATGACCTCACATGGAGGAGACAAAGGTTATACGAAATTTACACAAAATAAACTACTTTTTTTTTTACCCTTTAAACATTGATTCAACAAAAGTTTCATTGTCAAATAAAAAAAAAATCTTTTAGCCCAGTGTACAGGATGGTTTCTTGGTAATTTCCTAGTGTGAAGTCATCATTTTCAACCAGGAAGTGAAATTAAAAGCCTAAAAAATAGCTAAACTGAGGTAAAATGTGTAGATTTTAGCAGAAATATATCTATCTTAACTGCATTTTAGTTCATGTGAGCAGTCCAATATGTCAGAGGCACCCTAAGTACAGGGATGTGGGCGGGGCTAGGTGAGAACAGGAATTTTCTGTTGAATAGTGCAGCCATAATCTACATTCTAGTTAGAAAAATGTGTTTTTTACATTTACTTTATTGCTTGTATTTCTGTATTTATTGCTATTTTATGCTTTTGATTTGACTGGTTTTTATCTTGGTTTAGAATTAGTAAAGAGCAAAAAACGACGCTAGCCAACGTTATTTGAAATTTCTATGCACAAAAGCACAAAAAGTCTAAAACAAAAGGTCGTGGGTGAGGGTCGGAGGTCAGCGGAGGTCAAACCTGAAGCCTAATGGGTCAAAAAGACGATGAAAACAAATCAAGCTCTTTTGTTTAAACTCCAAGACCATTTAGCTTATGTTTCTTTGATCAAATGAGAAATGTCACTTGCTTTAAATGCAAATTGCGATCAGAGGTTAAATCTTTTTTTTTTTTTCCCTCCGCTCGCTGCAGAGAAATTATATTGCTCTCACAGCTTCATTCGCACGTTAATTAGCTTGATTGCGTTTGTCATTGAGAAAATCACACTGTGCTTTTAACTTCACTGCGGTTTCCCCCCGTCACACGCTGCTTCTTTCTGCCGTCTTTAATTCCTTAGCATGAAATAATTTAAAATATCCCGGCCGGTGTCCTCTCCTGACGGCGCTTTGCAGTAAGTTTGTTGACGTAAACAAGAGCGTACCTGTCAGTTCTGTCTGAACGCGTCCCAAAGCGGAGAGGTTGTTTGTTGTCCCGGTGTAAGGCGGAACAGCTGGTCCGACTGCATTAGCGAAACACAAATGAAGGGAAACAAGAGGAAATAAGATGGATTCCTGCGGTTGGAGATTTGGAAACGTGATTGACGGCTCAGCGCTGCCAGTTACCAGAGGCTGAAGGAAACGAGACAGTTCTATTCGAGCAACTTACGTAAACCAAGTGACTTTTACCTCGGGTGTGTCCTCTGACATTTCTCGACGTCTCCGCGGCAACCTCCCAGGGGCGGTGGGCAGCCACGGACACGCTGCAGCACCAGGGGAGCCGCCTCCTGATCACCAGCTGGATTTGGTCAGGAGTACGCTACATGGATGGTTTAGTCTTAGAGCAGGCCATTTCAAGCCCAAATATTAAAGGTCCCATGTCATGCAAAATCGACTTTTCAGAGGTTTTAACCTTCCTACAGTGCTATTTGGGCCTCGTATGTTGTGCCCAAAGTGGTTTTTTGATTGATTCCCTCATGCTTTCGCTAGAGAACTGTCTTTTCCGTCCCCCTCGGCTGAGCAGCAGACGGGGGCTCCTCACTAAGATGACACGGCTTCACCAGGATGACGCGGTGTTTAAGCCACGCCTCCAGGAAGCGCGCAGCCGCAAGAATAAAAACAGATAATGCTAATGCTACACAGTAATTACACGATGGATACGAGAGATAGAAGAGTTAGCTTGTTATTTACCAAACGGCAACGTCCGTCGTCGAGGTACTGGAGCACGTCAAACTCCAGGTCAGATCCAGGACGTAGGACTCAGCACGACGCACCGTCAGGACGGATAAAATGTTTATTCAGTGTTTGTGTATCGCTGTTTACCGGAGCACATGGCGCATGCACACTATCTCCGCTCTAGGCTTCGGCACGAGTTGGGAGGGGGAGACGCGCGGGTTGGGAGGGGGCGCACGGGTTGGGCGGGGGAGGCAGGCTGCTCTCTGTTCGGAGGGGGGTCGGATCTCAGAGTGAGCCGTTTGCTTTTGCAAAGAGGGCCAGTCCAAGAAATGGGTGTTTTTTGGAAACTGTTATGTTATGGATATTGCACAACGCAAAATTGTATCAACAAAGCCCTTAGAATAGACTGTGTAAAGGGGAAAATAGCAGAATATGGGACCTTTAAATCGTGTTATCTCCTGCTCTTTAGTCCCAGTTTGATCCTGGTTTAGTCCTTGTTTCATTCTGCTTCAGACAGGGTTTTGTTCTGGTTTAGTCCGTCACAGCCTGGTTCAGAGTTCAGACCTGGTTGGTACTAGTCTAGTCAAGTTTCATTCTGGTTCAGTGGATTGGCAACTTTGCAGATCACTGTTGGCGACGCTGATTTTATTGTATTTTTCACACAAACCTAATAGAGATTATGTTATGTTATGTTATATTATGTTATGTTATATTGTTATTATTGGAACAGATAGGGTTAAATTTAGTGGGACAGCAAACTGTGTAAAAAGTGGTGCCGTGGTGTGCACCCAGAGGTCATGGCCCTCAGGAAGTCTGAGTTGAATAGCCCTGCTAGAGAGCTTAGGATAATACATCCAAAGGTATACGACAGAGGGAAAACAACCTTTTCTAGGCCTTTGTGCAAAATGTTCATTGTGCTGTGCCACCCGTGGTCAAGTGGATAGCCATGTGTCTGCAGTCTGGGGCAGAATGCTGGGCCTTAAAGTCTATATGACAGGTTAGACGACACATTTCACTAAAAAAGATTCAGATTTTACTTAGTATTTTTTATTTATCGCCATCTTAACTGGTTTCTTAATGTTTATAATGTCGCTTCCTGGTTGGTCATGGGCAGCAAATATGACATAGAGGTAATTCTACAACCGTTACCTAGCTACCATTTTGAAAGCAAGGGCCAAAATCCACATAAATTACACAATAGTTATGATATGACAAATAATAATATCTGAGAACGTTATTTGTTGAATGACCATTTAAACTGTGAAAGAAATGTGTCAGTTGTGTGTAAACTGTCTCTGTGATTTCAGTGGCACGTTCTGTTTTAGAACCCAGCACCACTTCCTGTAATTTTAAACTTTTATTTTTTAAAATGCCTTCACAAACTGCAACGTCACAAATGTAAAGCTATAATAAATAATTGCCACAGGTGCCCTCCCACCAAACTAAGTCATAATTAGACAAGTTTGAGAACCTGTCATATGGACTAAGTTTGAATCTGGCTCCAACCATTTACAGCAGGGGTGTCCAAACTTTTTCCATCGAGGGCCACATACTGAAATATAGACCAAGCGGAGGGCCATAAATCAATCGCGAAACGTTTAAAAAAGCTGCATTTATCTGATGCTTTAAGCACCACCACATCTACATTCAGTCTCAGTGCCTTAATATCAGGTCTGTATTGCACCAAAATGTTAGTTATTTAGGTTGGAATTGTAGAAAATCTGAAGTGTGCTGTAAATAGTACTTCTCAGGACAATGTGGGCCAGTTCACCAGGAAGCCTAAGGGCCAAGAAAAATTGGTCTGAGGGCTGCATTTGGCCCCCAGGCCTGAGTTTGGACATGCCTGATTTACAGCATGTCATTCCCAGGTCTCATTTCACACTGTACTTTCCTGTCAAATAAAACAAGTAAACAAAAGAGCCATGAACAAACCAAACACACAGCTGATGGCATCGTTTACCACTCTTTAGTGACAGAACACTAGCATCTTAAATCTCCACTGGTTTAATAGCTCACCCAGACATGGAGAGAAGATGCAAACTCCACATAGACAGGACGCATGCTGCCCCAGACTCAAACCCGGGACTCTCAGTCTGTGGAATGAGAGTGCTAACCACTTACTAACCACAGCACTGCCACTGTGCCCAACATGCTGCTACTACTACTACTTTTATTACTCGTACGAGCAACTGAATTCCACGATATCCCTCAGGATCAATAAAGGATTTATCCAGAAGTAGAAATAGTTTTGAAAACACATTTTATGATGCTTTTAGGGCACTTTTTTTCCACTTTGTTTAATTGCATTCTCAGTGTTATGGCTCAGTGGACCTCACTACATCTAAGACAGAGACTACATCTATTTGTTTTTATTGCTCAGACTGGAAAATTGCCCATTTATTTTTTGTAGTCAATACAATATAAGATCTTCAGACAAGATTCTATTGATGGAGAGTTCGGTCTGAGCTCAGAAAAACTGCTTTTAGCCTCAGAGCACCACATGTCACTGTCCACTAATGGTCAGTTGTAACTCTTTTAAAGGTCCCATATCATGCTAAATCGACTTTTCAGAGGTTTTAACCTTCCTACAGTGCTATTTGGGCCTCGTATGTTGTGCCCAAAGTGGTTTTTTGATTGATTCCCTCATGCTTTCGCTAGAGAACTGTCTTTTCCGTCCCCCTCGGCTGAGCAGCAGACGGGGGCTCCTCACTAAGATGACGCGGCTTCACCAGGATGACGGTGTTTAAGCCACGCCTCCAGGAAGCGCGCAGCCGCAATAATAAAAACAGATAATGCTAATGCTAGCTTGTTATTTACCAAACGGCAACGTCGAGGTACTGGAGCACGTCAAACTCCAGGTCAGATCCAGGACGTAGGACTCAGCACGACGCACCGTCAGGACGGATACAATGTTTATTCCCGTGTTTGTGTATCGCTGTTTACCGGAGCACACGGCGCATGCACCATCTCCGCTCTAGGCTTCGTAGCGCGGGTTGGGCGGGGGAGGCAGCCTGCTCTCTGTTCGGGGGGGTCAGATCTCAGAGTGAGCCGTTTGCTTTTGCAAGGAGGGGGGCCAGTCCAAGAAATGGGTGTTTGTTGGAAACTGTTATGTTATGGATATTGCACAACGCAAAAATTTATCAACAAAGCCCTTAGAATAGACTGTGTAAAGGGCAAAATAGCAGAATATGGGACCTTTAAGTCTTTTAAACACCCAGCCGGTTCTAATACATTGTGCATGTTCGCATGGCTTTCATGTCTCTGTTTGTCTTTGTTTTGTTGTAAACCGCTGCTCATCTTGACTAGAACTCCCTCGAAGAAGAGATGTCGTACAGTATCTCAGTGGGACCTTCCCGGCTAAACAAAGGATGAATAAATAAATAAAATCCTATCTGTGCTGGTGGCCAAACTGAAAAGATGTGAAGTGCTGAAGGCATCTGAAAGAGAACGTGACAGAGCCGCGTGGGTTCAGCTTCAAACACGGCTTTCAGAAGAGTTTTGACAACATTTCTGTGGATTCCTGTTGAACTGGCTGCGGCTCACTGTCTGTTGTACAAGTGTGCTCTTGTTTTAAAACACGGTGCTTGTTGCCTGCCAAGAAAAAGTAGAAATGCTTTGCCTTTAAACAGATTAAAAGACTGTAACGAGCTGAGGGTGAGTGTCACCGGCTGTCGTGATCTGCACGACTCATGACAGCATCTGTTTGTTTGTTCAATTATGCACCAATTGATAATATTTTTAAACAAATGAAGATGTGCTGTCATTTCTATTTGTATTTTTAGTTCTTCAAGAATTTTAATCAAACAATGTAGTGTGATGGTGAATATAATACAGATAAATATGGCCTACAACTACTACATACTATTACATACTACTACCACATTTTACTACTGCTACAACATGCTACTACTACATACTACTCTACTTTACATAATACATACTCCTACATACTAGTACTCATTACTACATACTATTACGACCACTGCATACATACTTCTACATACTACAACAACTACTAGTATTACTAATTACTAATACTTTGTTTTCAATTTATTGTTTTATTTTATTTTTTACAGGTTCCTTAATGGGCCACAAGTAGAAATCAGATTAAATAAACAATGTTCAAGAGAATTTTGCAAATGGATAACTGTCCCAGAGCGTCCCCTGTCCTTGGCTCTCCTTCTCGGCAAGAAAAAAACTACAAAAAACCTTGGGAAAAAGTCTAAACCTGGAGAACCACATGAAGGAGAGATCCTCCTCCCACAGACGGACAGACTGCTGATGGACCAGGACTGACATCCACCTGAACCAGAACCATCAAGAGGAAGGAAGGTGGATCATCTAGTGTAGAGAGAGTTCCTCCAGGCAGATGAGGAGCAGTTAATCTAGTGTAGAGAGAGTTCCTCCAGGCACATGAACAGTTCATCTAGTGTAGAGAGAGTTCCTCCAGGCAGATGAGGAACAGTTCATCTAGTGTAGAGAGAGTTCCTCCAGGCAGATGAGGAACAGTTCATCCAGTGTAGAGAGAGTTCCTCCAGGCAGATGAGGAGCAGTTCATCTAGTGTAGAGAGAGTTCCTCCGGGAAGATGAGGAGCAGTTCATCTAGTGTAGAGAGAGTTCCTCCAGGCAGATGAGGAACAGTTCATCCAGTGTAAAGAGAGTTCCTCTAGGCAGATGAGGAGCAGTTCATCCAGTGGAGAGAGAAATCCTGAAGGTAGATGAGGAACATCCAGGTCTACGGGTCAGGGTTGTTTACTGACTGAATTCCTGTGTATAATTGGGCTGTTGTTACTTCAGTGTAAAGCATTTACTTTACTCTAAACAATCTTCATATTTTAGACTGATGAGTCAATCCACCTTTAAATAAAATACATGAATCACATAAAAGGACTTACTTTTAAGACCAGGAATTCGTCGCAACATTCTCTGTGGCTCTAATTCCATCAGTACTTTCTGCAGTGGTTCAAAGGTGTACTTTACCTCTTGTGGATATTTAAGATTGAGATGAGTCCAAAAAATGCAACAAATGCATGAGCCACAGACTGTAGACGATTCAAAATCTGAACCCCTTCTATTATTAGTCCAGTATCGCGAGGTGACTGCGTGAGCTCATCTGCCACTCTGAGTGTTGATGGACCTGTCAAAAAATGTAACATTACACAGTGGAATTACATTGTTACCCCAAATTATATTTGGGACAGAAGAATGAAAAAAGGAAAAGAAAGAGTAAAGTGGATTAAGTCCAGGAAAGAGGCAGAAAACTGTTGCATGGAGCTCTTGTAAAAAGTCATTTATGCTGCTGATGGAAAATTAACTGTAAAAGTGTTGCCATGGTAAAATTGCTGCGCTAATGCTAGCCACTTTAACGGGCTTTATCTCACTAATGCTAAAGTGGCTAGCATTAGCGCAGAGTGCACATAATCTGCCGAAAGGAGGCTGAAGTAATAAATCTCTTCTAAACAGTGTGTGAAGTATATAGTTTACTGTACATTCCACACAGCACCTCCACAATATTATTAAAGAAATAATACTAAATTAGGCTAAATGTATTCATTTTTCTCTAAATATATCTATCTATCGAGATGTACGTAAAAACACGAGTTTCAGTTTCATGATATAGTAAACATGTCAATCATGAAGGTAGCAATGCTAACGTGAAGCTAATAGTTCACGTTCTAGAATGTGACGTCATAACCTGAGATGGAGGGCAAGAGACACTTTTCCCTGTTGATAATATTGAACTTTACCATGAAGGATCTCAAAGGTAAACTAACAAAAGCAGAACCTAATGATTTCTTTTAATGACTAGACTTAAGAACTCACTGTATTACAACAAAAGACTGCATTTTAGCAATATTCATTAAAGCTGCCCACCATCTGTATTGAATATTATTGGCTGACAGAATGATGAGTGATGATGTCACGTGAACACAACCTATACATGAAGTGATGCTAACATACAGCTGATGTTCTGCGGTTACTATTTCCACCTGCTTTTAACCTGTCCCTCGTCATACAAAAACACTGCACACAAATAAAAACCTTCAGTGTGACTTTAGCTGCAGAAACAGACAAACCAAAAGGTCATAGAAAAACTACTGGATTAGCATAAAGACAGAAGGCAGAAGGAAAAGGGAATAGGGCAGGGCAACATTGTAATAAAATCAAATCGTGAGCTTATCCTGGTGACAATTTTGGCCATATCGTTATTCAGGAAAAAGGGAATAGTTTTACTTACTAAATACGCTTTGATGATGTGAGAGACATCTTCTCCCAGGTACCAGATTAGTCCCTTCTACATTCCTTCACGTTTAACATTCACATCCTGGCTCTAACACATGTTGCACCATGATTAAAATACATGCGATATTGATAAGAGTAGCGTTGATAACAGAAGTAATGAAGCATGGGTGGTAAATGAAAAGTGCACCCAGATAACTTTGAAACACCTACCTTCTGACAGCCAGGTGACTGGAAGGAGCAAAAATGGATTGGAGATCCTGATAGCCCCCAAAAGACAAGAGCCAACCTGAAGAAGCAAAAAAATTGCTTACTAAAACGCCAACAGTACAAAAACCTTTAGGTTCAACAAATGATTACGTCTCCAAGCAGTGGAAAGCAGGCCACCGACACCAAAAGAGGAGGCAACCGCGCGAGAATTACAACGTGTTAATGCCAACTCTTGAATTACAGAACTTTCCACTTGACAGTTCGAGTCCTGGAAGTGCTGTGCAATAGTTTGACTGATCAGAGGAATGGATGACGTGCCAATTAAGAAGCTCGACTCTTGAAGAAGTTCGTTTACTGCTGCATTGCAAATCAAATCAATTTATTTTTTATAATGCCCAAAATCACAACAACAGTTGCCTCGATGGGCCACAGGTAGAAAGCAGTTCAGATAACTGTCCCAGAATGCCCCTGTCCTTTGACCCTCCTTCGCGGCGAGGAAAAACTACAAAAAACCCCATGGGAAAAAGTAGAAACCTCGGGGAGAACCACAGTGAAGGAGAGATCCTACTCCCACGGACGGACAGGCTGCAGATGAACTAGGACTGACATCCACTTGGACTGTGGAGCCAGAACCACTCAAGAGGGAGGTGGCTTTAAAGAGTTCCTCCAGGCGGATGAGGAGCAGTCCACCCAGTGTAGAGAAAGCTCCCCCAGCATTGGAATGGTTCATCTAAAGTAGATGGAGTTCGTCCAGGCAGACAAGGTATGGCTAATCCAGCTGTCCAGGCGGGTGGCGTATAGATCCTCCAGTGTAGAGATCGATCCTCCAGACAGATGGAAACAAGATAAATGTGTTCCAACTTGAACAAGACAGAAGCAACTTTAATGTCAATGTTTCTTTGCAAGTCATTTAAATTTTCTCTCTCATCTTCCTCTCCCCCGCAATCAGCAACATCCAAATAATAGTTGTCGAACTGGTCCAACAGATCCATCTGAGAAGGCTCACATTCACCTCTGTAGCTTTTGAGTGTTTCAGCTTTGAGGTCACTTAACAAAAATTGCCTGTGCCTTCTACTTTTATGTGTTTGAAAAGATCCACTGACATTGACTCTTATACTTGCAATTCTGAAAAATGCAATCAACTGTTTTTTTAAATGTGATGATAAATGTTGAAAATAATCTTTTATAGAAGCAAGTTCAGCTTCGCATAAAAGGCAAACAGTGGATTCTGTCCTGTTTGTAGAGGCTGATGGGATCTTGACAGATGACAGCGGAGACTATTCCAAGTTTTCAGCGAACACGGACAGGTTTCATAGATATATGAGAAACTATATCGCCGTCCAGAGAGTCTATGGACAGTCTTTTAGAATGTCAGATTTATTTGAAAATGTCACTCCACAGTCTTTGCACTTCCACATCTACATTCATTGGAGCTAGAAAAAAAAAGATTTTAATAATGTTGGTTTACACTGGCTAAACTAGAAATGCAATAAAAAGAAACCTTTGGCTGCATGACAATGAATTACAAACATAACATTTATTTTTATTAATGCATTACATTCACACCATAATTACGCACTCGTGACTGAAATTACAGCTCTGTCAGTCCAAGCGTGTAGCCGTGACATGCGGTTTCGTCGATGGCGAGCCACGGCGAAACCATTCGAGATATCAGAAAAACGTGGCAGATTATAAAATTTCAATATGTCCCGATCGTGTAGATGTGTGCCAGACCCACGTCGGGCAAAAGCCCTAGAACATGTTCTCCATCAAAAAATCTCCCATAGGGGTCCGATTCGGGCCGGTGCTGCTCGTTCGGGTCGGGTCGGACGTTCTCAGGACGCGTAAATTTTTCACCGGGCCGGTCGCGACTATACCCCCATTGAAGACTTTTTTTGCATGTTCACTGGGTCAAAAACGCGATCATTTGTAGGGAAAAAAAAAAGGAAAAAGAAAAAGAAACCGACAAAGAACAATGACCCTCGCCAGTTTACTGGCTCGGGCCAATCAATGCTAAATTCAGAAGCATCATAAAACCAATTGAACAATTATATTACCATAACTATTACCCTAACCCTCATTTTTTTTTTTTTTGTAAGTTACTTACAGATACATCATCATTAATTAATTCAACACAATTTAAAAACCAATTTAGAAAAGCAGTTAAACATCTGAAAAATCTGGCACTTGGGAAAATAAAGTTGGTGCACTGTGTACTGGCATGTGTCCACCATAGACCGTACATATCGATGTTATAGCGGCTAAAGTGGGCATTGTTACCCACCAATAAACCTTATATACAATGACATACAGATTTAGGTTGACTTAATATGCACGCATACGGCAATATTAGGACCTAAAATTGACTCCGACATAGAACTTAACGCTACCTTGAATACAGCCACCTGGCCCCACCGTGCCAGCTCCAAGGGCCGACTGACGGCTATGAAACCGGAATATCTGCCCAAATAAAGCAGAACAGATAAAGCCAATGAACAAAAAGTTTAGTTTCTATATGTTTTTCGTGTATTATTGTAAAAAATAGAGCTTGCTTACCGTGTAGAAGCGCGCTGTAGAATTGACGATAATGGTGTCCAGAGAAAAAAAATGTGCCGTAATCACGTAATGACGTTACATCAGACGCAGACCTTGCGTATGATTTAAAGCAAAAATGTCCATGAAACCAAACTAATAATGGTACTGTCATTTTGGATGCTTGACAACAAAGTACTTGGGGCAAGGTATATGTCTACATGAAATCAAAGTAAAATTGTACTTTACTCTAACTGCATGCAGGTTTGACTTTTTTCAGTGTACTGTGAAAACACGATATAGGATTAAAACAGCATTTTGATTTTGTACTCCTGTTTGTTATGCATTTATAAGAAAAGAGCACCTTTCACAAAGGACAAATCACCCATTACTCATTAAAAGTATGTGCTTTCTATTGTTTTCTCTGATTTTGAACACCAGCAAAAGAAAGAGGAACTGCACCAGGGGGTACTTCAGTATTCTGAAATGTATTTTTGGTACATGTATTAAGTTACCTACCAACACTGGTTATAACGTGACTAAAACTCAAAAACGTTTGCACAATAAAATGTCCCGAGACACTATGGGAGAATAGGAAAAAATCTTGACACTTCTGTAGTTTACTCACATAAATGTAAGAAAAAAAACATATTAGAAGTTTTTCATCATGTCATGCTTTTATGTAGAAATAAGGCATTTATTTATTATGTGTAAAAACATCCAAAAGAAACGAGAGATATTTGGGACATAAACATTTGAAAAATGAACAGAATCAAGTTTAAATGTAAGTTACAAGAAACCTTTCAATTTCTTATTTCCTTTCTGAGTTAACTACATTTGACTGAAAATTGTCCTAAAAATTCAAATTTTGCCACATTTTTTAAAATTAAAACTTGAATGAATCAGATTTAGAATTAGATATGAAAAAAACTGTTGTGTACGTTTCGTCAAAATCTTGTTGAGTCCAGATTGTACAGTTTGGTGTAGGATATACTTTAAGGCTGATCTTTATGTCCCGAGAAGAGAAAAATGCATTTTAAGAAAACGGCCTTTGAAGTTTCAATGTCCCAGTGATTTTTTTATTTTATTTTTTGTTTTTTGGTCAGTTTGCTTTCTCAACACATCGACTTTCATGTGGAAACAACAAACTTGTCCAATCTGCTCTTAAAAATGTTTTATTTTTCCATTCTCCATTCTTCCACTTCATCCATAGATTTCTCTGGGACATTGGAACTTCAAAGGCCGTTTTCTTAACCCCTTATCAATCCGGGTGATTTTGATGAAATTGTCAGTGTTCTAACCTCTCCAAATTAAAATGATTACCATTATTGAATCCTAAGGGTCACACACTCAAGTTTGGGTTTTTTTGGAAGGTAACCCCCTAAAGTTTTACCCACAGTTGTCAGAATCACAGTAAGTATGTTTTGTAAGGAGATATACACTTTGGAAAACACCCCAAAATGTGTTTTTTTTTTCCTCGCCTAATTTTTTGTGATTATAAGGGTGAAGAAAGCAGCAGAATGTAGCTGAGGCCTGAAACACATTATGTCTCAATGGGAAATCTTGTTGACTACTTATATTTCAAATCTGATTAGATTATCTGTAAAAATGAGCATTTACTACTCATTTTTATGCAAATATATTTAGGCGTTTTATAGAGGGACTTTGATTTATCCAAACTTATCCAAAACCTATCCAAATGGAGATGTTTGGAAAACGTATGGAAAAAATGCAGTAACTTTGGAATGCTTCAACCTACAGACATCAATGAGGGCTCTATAGAAAGCTTACATCAAGGAGATTCTTCAGCTGCACACTTTATAGCCATGATTAGTTATGAAAATGTATATTACCTCATAAAACAAAACATGAAACATGTATTTTATATAAAAAGTAGTCAAAACAAGTTGTATTAGCCAAAAAGATATGTATATTTACAATATTCAGCAAAATAACACTCATACAAACTTCATAGAAGGCAATCAGCTCATGAGACAAATCAACTGCACCCATGAACCTAAAGGAAAAACACAAGTATGTTAGAAATAAACAAGTATGAAATCAACATGGGATAAAGTCGTATACTATTATATCATGTGTACATACTTGTTGTAGTCTTTGATGGCTGGAGGTTTGGGCACATCTGTCTGTTCTTTCTCTTGTCTCAATCTGTGGCCTTTTTGAAGAGGAAGGACCAGGTTCTTGGTCAAGCTCAGGTTCTGATGTAGGTCTAGAGTGAAATCAAGAACAAACAACAAAAATGTTATTCTGTGCTTATGATCCATTGTTGTAGTGGTAAAATACACACCTCATAATTACATTTCATTCTAACATTCCACCATTTATCTGCCTAATCAGGCCTTTACTCACAATACATTACATCAAATTCTATATTTACAAAATGAAGTCACTTACTCCACGCCTCTCCCCACACGCACAGCCGCGGCGCAACCGCACAACCGTATCTTTACTGGATGTCCAAGACGCCTCCGTCCTGCGCACACGTGAGATGTTAACGTCAGCTCATCTTATATTTCCATCACGCAATGTCAATAAAGTGTAAACTAAAACAACCCTTACCTATGAGAAAGTTCGTTCCGTGGAAATGACCGGGTCCGCGGTGGCCAGGAGTCCCGTTATCCAAACTGGATCGCAAAAGTTTGACTTTCGGTCGAGTCACAGCTTTTACAAACTTTGTCCAACTCCTCAATGTGTGTATTTATGCTTATCTATCCGCTGTGTCATGTTTATAACTCAAAAACAGCAGCGCGTAAACCATGCGTAAATTACGCACGGAGCTGTTTCACTCGGCTTCTCCGCGTTACGCGCAGTTCCTGGAAGCCCTATCAGCAGAAAAACATATCTTTCTATAGCTCTTTCTTTTCAGCTGCTCATTGGCTATAAGCCTAATCCATCACTGACAACGTGCAATGTGACTGGTTCATATGAGAGGGGCGAGACTTGTGCGTAAACGTGGAGTAGTCTGAGGCAATGATTGGCTCTACAGGGGTCCTGTGTCCTCCCAACCCCAGCTTATTGGCCAAACGAAGTGTCAATCAGAAGCTAATGGTCCCGTTTAGCATTAGATAGCACAGTTTATGCTATCTGAAGTATCTTCTGCCTGAAATAACCAATAAAAATGAAGAAAATGGCGTCGTGGATGTCACGTTTGGAAGACTTTATTGCTGTATTTTTGCCACGGAGGATCTAACACATGTTGTGGACCTTATCATTTTACTGGATTATATTTACTGGACCTGTACCGGACAGAATGAGACCAATCTTGCCGGGAACTATGGACATTTGACTTCACCAGAGCTATCAAAGGTAAGGAACGTCAAATCGCAGCTTTTTTCTTTTCTGCAAAAACGGCGTTACTGTCCGCGCTGTGATTATCGCGCGTGTTAATTGTTTGCAGAATCAGAAAGACGAGAGTTTAAGCTTTCATTTGATGTGTAGATTGTGTATGTGGAGGCGGAGGTGCCGTATTACACTGTTATGCCGTAGTAAAGTTGTGGTCACGGCCCGCTCAAGCCCCGTCGGAATGGGAACTACTTAAAATGCATTTTTCTCCCCTTGGGGCAGAAGGATCAGACTTAAAGTAGATCCCACACCAAACTGTACAATCTGGACTCAACAAGATTTTGACTAAATGTAGGAAGAAGGATTTTTTTCATATTTAATTCTGAAACTGATTTAAGTCAAGTAAGTTTTAAGTCAAAAAAATCTGTTGAAATTAGAATTTTTAGGACTTTTTTTTTTTTACCTAACGCGCACAAAATGAACCAAGAAATTTAAACCTAGTTCTGTCCATTTTTCAGATTTATATGTCCCAAATATGCATATTTTTTGCCATTTTTACACATAAAATGCCTTATTTCTACATGAAAACATTACAAGATGAAACACTTCATACATTTTTTTTCTTACATTTATGTGAGCAAACTACAGGGGAAGTTCAGATTGTTATCTTTAAATGTAAGATTTTTTCCTATTCACCTGTAGTGTCTCACCGTCAATTAAATAATAAAACATCTTCAGGAGCAGATTGCACGAGTTTGTTGTTTCCATGTGAAAGCCGACATGTTGAGAGAGCAAACTGACCCAAAAAAGAAGAAAAAAAAGTGTTTTGCCTGCAGTGTCTCGCCTTCAGTCTGCGGTGAAATGCTTGGGAAATGTACGTCCATAACCACAGCAGGGCAGCTCCATAGCCTGCTGATATTACTGTAAGAATATGACTTATATTACGTCAGGCTCCAGCGAACATGCTCAGTAGCAGCTTCCACTTCCATACAAAAAGATACCAACGTAGCGGTTAAAAATACAGTATATGTTTGTATCATATTTGTGTCGGTCTCAGCGGGCCTGCCATAACACACCGACAATAACAAATAAGAATGTGAGCGAGGCGTGCGTTAGACGGCTTCCCGAGGCTGGGGCTTTGTGAAGCGGCTGACGGCTCGACGCTGGCTGCCAATTACTCCGGCTCCGTGTTGGTGGCGATAATGAAACGATCCGACGGCGAAGTGATCAAGACGTTTGAGAGCGAACGTGACTGACGGAGCCGCGTGGGCCCCGCTTCAATCCGAGCTTTCTGAAGGAGAGTTTTGACAACAATCTCACGCCTCGTGTTGACTCCAATGTTCTTTCACAGAGTTCACAGCAGCAGGACGGACGGACACACATCACGCGTTTCATTTTCTCTGATATCGAACGGAAAACACTATTAGTCCTGCAAACTGACGGAAGAACAAGCAGACACATCCGTAACCCCGGGTCGCTAATACCTTGTTTGGGCTCAAATAATGGTGATTGTTGTTTGGTATTTCACACAAAGCTCTCCGAAAGGGTCAACGTATTGATTTTTGCTGTTGTCTCTGTGATCGCAGCAGTCTTTTGGTGAATTTTCTTTGTTGACACGTTGCTTCTGAAGATGTTGAACTTGAGATCGATGCGTTTGATCAGAGCGAGTAAGATGGAGAGAGGAAAAGTGTCACCTGTCGCTCCGGTGGATGGTGAAGTGATGGGGAAACCACTGATCTTTTCGACAACCGGATTCTGAAACCAATAAACCAGGATGGTGCTGAGCTACTCACTGTCTGCGGCGGTCGGTTGAGATCTACACTGACAAAACACTGGTGTTCAAGAAACAAACGTATAGAATGAAATCTAAAGGGAAGTTTTGACTGAGAGCTAGTGGAAAAGTTAAAATCATACAACAAAGTGGCTCATTGATTTGAGCAACTCAGCACCCTCGATGTCGTGAGTCTTGGTTTCAACAGTTTGCCAGATGTCTCTACCCACTCTTTACCCCATTTTGCAGGACATATGTAGGATTAATACATTTTACACATAGCACACTTTAAATTTGAAATTTTTCATGGAATATTGTATACAATGTAATATTCCATATTATAAAATCAACTTTTAAAGGACACATATTCTGCTACAGTGACTTTTTTGAGCTTTAAACCATGTTCTAACAATGTTCCGTCATCAAAAACACACCTGGAGTTGCATTCAGCTATACATTCACGCTGTTTTGAGGAATGTTGGTTTGAAAACACTTCCTGCTAAACTCCCTCGATCCGTGACATTATTTCAGTATGTTTTTTTTTTTTTTAGTTTTTTTTTACGTTATTTATTTGAGAGTTATCTGCTGTTTTAAGTCCTTAAATCATCGCCATTTCTGCCTCTAAACACGGTAATTTCTACTGCTAACCTGACTGTAGCGTCTATGATAACGTAACCAAATTGAGTAAGTGCTAGGTGCCATCTACTGGCTGCATACACTCAGTAAGTGTCAGGGCAGACCGTGGAGAAATGTGTTAATTTAGTGCATAATAAACATTTTTTGTTTCAAAACATGTGATGCAATTTAAGATACTCAAAAGCATGTTTAAAGGTTAATGACAATATGAAAAAATGCATAATATTGTTTCCTTTAAAAGCTTTTAACCTTTTTTCTTTTTTTAGGCTTGAGTGTCCAGAAATGTCATATCTTTCAAAAATCTGCTCTTTATTACAATCAAATGTATGAGGAGGTGGGGGCTCTCATTGGTGAGTGCCACAAATGTGCCACAAATGTGCCACAAATGTGCGGCTGTGAGTGACCGTTCCAAACATGCACAGCTGTCTGATGTGGTCTGTTCCAGACCCTCCTGCAGTAGAACAGACTGGCTCAGCACCAGGGAAGATCCATTTGGACTGTTGTCATGGCAATTAACAATTCAAAAATATTTTCGCTTCAGAACGAACACATATTCAGGTAGTGTATTCCAGTACAGTTACACTCTTACTTGGTGGTGTTCAGAACACATCGTCAGAATCAGAAACTGTCATGAGCTTAGTGCCTCCTCCCTCCTGTGTGTGTGTGTGTGTGTGTTTCCTCCTCCCCTCCTGTGGTGTCCTTGTTTGGAGCTTCCTGGGCATGACTGATTGGCACACCTGGAACCCATCTGCAATCAAGCATACACCCTCTGCAGTACAAAAGCTTGGCTCATTCATCCACACCCTGCCAGATCGTTCAGTCTACTTCCGTGGTGAACTCCTTGGCTTTTTGTATCTCTCGTTAGTTGTCTCTTGTGGATTTTTGCTTACCAAGGACTTTTTTTCCTCCAGCCTGCTCCTGCCTGCTATCCTGGTTCTCACCTGTGCTCCTCGGTCCTTCCTGCTCCCGCCTCCTGTCCTGGTACTCACCTGTGCTCCTCGGTCCAGCCTGCTCCTGCCTGCTATCCCGGTACTCACCTGTGCTCCTCGGTCCAGCCTGCTCCCGCCTGCCGTCCCGGTCCTCACCCGTGCTTCCTGGTTCAGCCTACTCCCCCTCAGCCAACTCTCAATAAATAATTCTGTATTGATCCATATCTCTGGTCTGCTTCATTGGGTCCGCCTGTCGTTACCTCCTAACAGAAACGGTTTATTGCCATTGTCAGTGTTCAAAAATTCACAAACATAGGAACTTGCTTCGGCGTAAGGTGCAACGTGCAATTTGATCATGAAATTTAGGCTTCAAATTGCCCTGCATTAGTGAGAAAAATGTAAACTACAGCTCTTATGAGCAATTTTACTTTCTCTAATTTGTTTTAAGGGCTCTCATATCTTATATATAAATGCAAAACAATCAAAGGCCACTTCATCCATAGATTTCACTGGTTTCTCTAGTTCAAAGGCCGTTTTCTTAAATGCATTTTTCTTCCCCAGAGACATAAACATCACATTTAAAGTAGATCCCAATTACACCAAACTTTACAATCTTGGACTGAGCAAGACTTTGTCGAAACATACTGAAGGATTTTTTTGATTCAAACACTGTTTTATTAAAGTTTTAAGAAAAAAAAATAAGCAAAATTTAATTTTTTAGGCAAATTTTCAGTTAGATCTAGTTCACTCAAAAACTAAATTTAAAAAAAGTTTTCTAATAACTAATTGTATAAAATGAACCAAGAAATTTAAACCTGGGTCTTCAGATTTAAATATGTGCAATTTTGGCAGTTTTTACACATACAATGACTCGTTTCTACATGAAAACATTACACAATGAAAAACTCTTGATATATATTTCTTACATTTATGTGAGTAAACTACAGAAGTTTCAAATTGATATCTTTAAATTTCTTTTTCCTATTGACCTGCAGTGTCTCAAAACAGAAAAAAGCAGTTACACAACAAACTGTACCATAGACCAGCCCTCCTCCTGAGAAGAATGGGCCGTACGGGGGATCAAACCGGGACAGGCCAGCTCCATTCCGTGTGGAGTTTGCATGTTCTCTTTATGTCCTACTCCTGGTTCAAGTCAAATAAATGACAGAGCTGTAAGCCTTCCCCGTTGCGCTGGAGCTGTATTGTCATAGTATCGGTATTGATGCATATTCGACCGACTCATTCCAAATCTAATTTCCATTTCTGGTGACAGGCTTGTTATGTATTCCGATATAAATTGAATAAGTTAACCTTTCTGTTACTTAACATAATTGTGCTGATTCTCATAACTCATGTCTGCGTTGAACATGTCTGCGGGTGCCAGGAAGTGCTCCCAAAGTCGTTTCATCTTTGCCCACTTAGTGTTGTTCCAAATGGGCAAATCAGTCACCGTGACGCGCCATATTTCAAATGGCTTCATTATTTCAATCAATTAGAGTCGGCAATTGAACGGATATTTGGCGGAGGAGCAGCAGATGACATTTGGGAGGCAGAGTTTTGGAGTGCGGTCATTATTCTGAAGTTGGTAATAGCATTAGAAAGTGCCAAACTAAACTTCGACTAAAATGGAATGTCAATCACAGGGCACTCCAGCCTCAGCCGTTTGGAATATTTCTAATGGCTGCACATTTTGTAGTAATTATAACGCAATCGCAGACACCGAATTCAGAACGTTCTGCTAATTGGGTTTGATTGACAGGGGCGAAACAAAACAGTTGTTCCATTATGAATGTGCTGGAGAATCGTTAGGTTAGAGAGGTTGTGATAAAAGTGTACCGTCTTTTAAGAACACAAGCACGTCTGACAGCTTTACTTGCTTTTGCAATAATTATTTTGTTCACTGTGATTAAATGTACTGCTCAGAGAAATTAAAAGGAACAAAGTGTTATTTAGTTTTTTAGTTAAACTGAAAAATCCCAGGATTGAATGGGATTGGGGAGATGAAGCCACGACACTTTCCAATATGGATCATTTTCTTCACAAAACATGGACAGCATTCATGTTATGCCACAGGTTTGACCAAAATGAGCAACGCAACACAAAGGCAACAACAAATTAGCATTTCACTCAAATCAAGCACAACATCATGTACTTCTCCGCTCTGATTCAGGGTTATGGGGGTGGGCTGTTATGAGCTGGTAGTGCTTGAAGGAACTGTTTGTGTGGTATTTATACAGGGACAGAGTACAATAAGGATTGCTCAAAAGGAAAGATGATTGTACCAGGTTGTTGCAAAATATGCTCATTTCCATCTGTAGTCCCTGGGTAGGATGATGTAACACTTTATAGAACTTAAAAGTAGGCAGTAAATAATAAAAAAATAAATTAATATATATGTATATATTTATTTATTTAGTTACATAATACAAAATACAAAAACAAGTTCCTGCATTCGGAGCATCCATAAAACAGTTCAGGCCCATCTTCCACTCACACACTAGAACATTCTGTATCTTCATTTCGGGCTGTTTTTTCCCAAAAAGAACATTTTTGGTCAGGCACACAAATGTTTTTGTGCACCTGACCATTAATGTCATAAACACGACCGCTCTGTGTTCCCAGACAAAAGTAAACATGTTCAAATCAAACATTTACCGAGAACAATTCTAATGCTGATTTATTCTTCTTTTCTGCAAAAAACAAAACAAAAAACACTGCACATGATGGACAAGTTGTTGATGTTATAATGTGGTGTTTTTGTTCTCAAGACGATTCTCAAATCAGAAAGCACAATGAGCCTCACACAAGTCTCTCTTTTTGTTGCCAGTTTCAATTCTGAAATTCACTGTGTTTAAAGTTTAACCCTGTGCGTCCTCTCTGAGCTGAACGCTCACTACAGTCCAGCTCCTGCACCAATCATGAGTCAGTGCTGGTGCAGCCTCTGCAGCTGTGAGCCGGGGGTTCTGGAGGAGAAGTGGAGGAGGAGGAGGAGGAGGAGTGTCTCTGTGTGCAGGTTTAGGTGCTTATGACAGGTTCTCATGTTTTTTTTTTAATGAAAATTATGACTTAGCTCAGTGGAACAGTTCCAGTTTACATCTGTGAAGCTGCAATTTATGGAAACATTTTTTAGAAGTTGAAAATTACATGAGTTCTAAAACAGATTCTCTCTCTCTGTCATCATTAAGTGACATGGCAGTGAAAATACAGAGACAATTTACACACAACCGACACATTTTTACAGTTTAAACTATTTAACAAAAAAATAATAAGGCTGTTGTAGGGGTGCACGGTGGCAGAGCGGCTAGAGCTTCGGCCTCCCAACAAGGAGATTGTGGGTTTGATTCCCGGACCACCCCAACATCCCTTGATCTCTCTGGGTGGAGTCTGCATGTCCTCCAATGTATTACGGTAGGTTCTCCGGCTTCCTCCCACCTGACCATTCTCACCTGGACATGGACTATTTGAGCCACTCCCCTCGGGCAGGAGGCTACGGTCCACCCGGACCAGAACCTCCCACCACAAGAACAGTTTCTGTCCCTCTGCTGTTGGACTCATGAACACTTTAGAACACCTGCCACTTTAACAATCATGTAGTAAAAGAACTATCTATCTGTTTGCTCTTCCAAATCTGCACTACTGTCTAGACAAATGTATATTTTGTGTATATAGTCTAAGTCTATTTTATTTCCTTTTTTAAATTTTATGCATGTCTTTTTTTATATATATTTTGCTACTATTTTATTAATTGTTTTATGTTGCACTGTACGCCAAGGTCCTTGTTTGTGAGTTTTGTTCAACAATTGCAATAAACCTGATTGATTAATCCATGTTTGAAAATCCTTTCCCTCCAGCCGTCAAAAACACTCTGAATTCCTTTAATGTGTGATGTTTTTCGATGTGTGATGTGGCTTTGAGTATCTTTTCTGTTTTTAAGTCTATAAATCACTCACTCTGAGCATGTCTGCTGTCTAAACACCATCATTACAACTGCGTCACTGCTCTGGACTGCTGTACAAAATGTTGCAGATATAAAAACGTGCATAATTGCCTCTGCAGCCAGTAGATGGAGCCACATCTGAGTTAATATGGCATCTCCCAATGCAGAGATAAAGTTATATTGTTCTTTGTCAAAACATTATCTTTAGTTCTAAAACATGAGGTGTCAAAGGAAAGATACTCAAGAGCAGAGCAGGCCAATAACAACACAAATCATGTATAGAACTGATCCTTTAATCAGGTGCCCAGGCTACATACAGCTCCTTAAATTATGCAAATACAGACCAAATTTCTATGCACATGAAAAATAAATAAATAAATGTTATGACTGCAGCAACTTTGGTTATGTTCCGCTCACACAATTTCGTACCTAAGACTAGACTGGAATTCACTCCATCATAATGTCTTGGGGTTCATGTCTCCAGCTCCCATAATGAACTCCAGCTTCATACCTCTTCTTTAAATTCGACTTCAGTTTATTCTACAACACCTTTCAAACGATGCATTAGTTTGAATTCATAAAAGATTCCAGGCAAAGATGGGACCGTAAAGGAGATTTTAATGTCCATAATATTCTCAAACTCAAGCGGCCACGTACTGTATGTCTAATGAAGCAGACAAAACATTTCATCCTTCTTAACACGGGAAAAAGTGTCTTCTGTAATAAGGCCATGAGCGCTGCACATTTCCAACTGTAATTCCCCATTAAATTTAAACTCATCCACTTCATATTAATGCGATCCAACACCGGCCTAATAAGAGAAGGCAATGCAAGAACGTTTAATGTCACCACTCTCATTATCGGATAAAAATGGCTCAAAACACGAAGCGAAACGGTGAGATCCGAGGAAGAGGAAAAAGCAGCTCTGCGTTTGGAATCGACGGAGCAGGAATAAACCGGGGCTTATTCAGTTGTGGCAGATTTACGACCGGATGCGGACGTCTTTAGTGGGTTTGCCTCTTTCCAAAGTTCCCCATGGCAGAGCTTACTAACTGCCATCAACATCCTGCCTCCATGTAAATTCGCACAAATGGCTTCCCAGCACAATAAAATTTATGGCCCGGACAACACACGGCGAGTTTTGGCTTCAGAAATTGCCCTGAAAATATTGATTTATGTGTCGGCGCGATTTCCCTGCATTAAATCACGGATATTTATTCCCTCTAAATCTGGAAATGAAAAATAACTGCAGCCAGTCAATCCGTGATTCATAGCCGCTCAAATGAGTCGACGCCCTGCATGGCAATATCAATGAGCGAGTTTTAATACGGCGAGCATTGATTAAGAAATACAGGGGAATCGGAGGGAGAATAAAGCACTGTTTGTCATGTTCCAATGGCTTTCCGTTAACGATTGCAAAGTTTAGAGTTTGGATCCTCAGGGCTTTTGTAATTTGGAAGATTTAGTGACTGCAAATGTACCCTTGCAGACACGGTTAATGTTGCACTGTGGAACATTTCTACGAGTACATTCTGAGCGGACAGAATGGAGGCGACTGGAGGCGAAGGTGAAATGGAACATGATGTGATTTCAATGGAGAAACTGGGATCAGCTTCAGAATAAAATGACTTAATATAAAAAAATTCAGATGCCTTTGACAAATGAAAACCACTCAAATACATGGAAGTGAGTTCAGAGTCTGATTTAAGAGGTTTACTAAACCTTAAACCTGGAATGTGTGTCCCGGCAGCTTAAACAGAGAAGAGGCGTGTGTAACAATCTTATATGTGTCCTTTGAGCATTGAAAGTTTGTTATTTTCAACTTAATTTTGCCTCCAGTCACGTCAATTCTGGAATATTGTACCCAGAGCATTTTAAAGGCTCTATATGTACTTTTTCTGCTTTATGCAAGTGGTTCTCAAACTAAGGGTCGGGACCCCAATGGGGATCGCGAAATGATTTCTGGGGGTCCCCAGATGATGGGAAAAATGCATACAATAGTTTTAAACAGGGCTTGACCCCCTTCAGATGCAGTGGTAAATGTAGATTCCTATTTGTTGGCCTATTAAAGTCATTTTTCTAGGTCTATATTCTCAAAATAAAATCAAAATCATCAATAAGGCTAATTTATCACTTTGCAAGTCGCCTTTTTTTTTGTGTTTGGTTGTCGCGAATGTGAACTATTGTTATTTTGGGGGTCGCGACTGAAAATGTTTGAGAACCATTGCTTTATGCCACCTGCTGGTCGCCATGGAGATGTTACTGTTTCGTCTGGTTCTACAGTATGCAGACACAAACAGAACTAACCTCAGATACAGCTTTCAGACACATCAAAACGTATCTGTAAATCAGCTCCTGGATAAATGATTGACATGTTTCTTACCTGCTCTACTTTGTCTCTGATATTGGACTGATATTATGGAAATAATATGGAACAGTTTAAGAGTTTAAATAGATTTGCATTCCCAGTTGTGCCATTTAACGCCGTTCGGAAGGGCCTCTGGCTGAAAACAGCTCTTACCACGGCCAAAAGAATCATCCTAAAACACTGGAAAGGGCAAAATAATCCCACATATCCTGAATGGTTTAATGCTCTATCAGAAATGGCCTCATATGAACATCTGGTTTACACAATGAATAATAAAATGTACATCTATAAAGAAGTATGGGAGACTTTTGTATCTTAAACGTGAGAATAACCATGACGAGTGGTACAATTTTGCAATGCACCCTTTGTTCTTTTTTATTATTATTCTTTTATGTTTATTTTTTCCTTTCTGAGTGGCGGGTGGGGTGGGCGGTTGCCACTGAGATAAGTTAGATTGAAAAAAACAAAATAATGTTTGGTTTGTTACTGCAATGTAAGGCTGGGTGATGTGGTGATAAAAATGAAATCATGAGCTGGTTCCTGTGGCAATCTGCTATTTTTGTGAAACCGTTGTATTGTGATTGACTGTTTGTGTCTTTAATGCAGCTGTCTGTTCAAACACACTTTTTCTCCTGTTGTGTAGCCTCTGAAGCCTCTGAGCAGATGACTTTATTTACCTCTTAAAGGCCAGAGCTGCAGAGTTCAATGAAATCCACACAAAATCGCAATTTTACTGGATGCAATTAGCAGATCTCAAAGGCTGCAATTTTTGAAGTGCAATTATTTTTTCCACAGAAAATGAAATGTTTCGCTTTGATTTGGATAAAAACTGCTAACACTGTAGTTTGGATTTGTACAAACATGTTCTGAAACAAGCGACGAAAGAACAACCAAAAGCGATAAAAAATATGTTCAAAAGCGACAAAAACGCTTCTACAAACAACAAACATGACTCAATGCACCAAAACGTGACTAAATGTGTCAAAAAAAGGAACTAAAAATGACAAAAACGTGACTAAAAGGGACAAAGATGCGTTTAAATATGACAAACACAACTGAACGTGACAAAAATGCGACTACAAGCAACGGAAACTCACCTACAAACAGCAAATGCGACTCAATGCACCAAAACGTGACTAAAAGCAACAGAATGGTGTTTAAAATGTGAATCTGAACCATAGACATAAAAATAGTGGACAGACGGTTGTCGCTCCGCCCCATTCATGATAATGCGGCTCAGTCATGGAGAATTCAAAATGGCCGCGGGTTAGCCCCCACCACTCCCCCCTCGGTGGGGAGGCGGGGGGAGGGCGACTTCGGGGCAGCCTTTTGCTGACGTACTGCCGTCATTGCCTCTATGGTTACCGCCCACTCGAGGGTGTATGGCTGTGCCCTGACATTTCCGGCGCGTAAAGCCCGCCTTCTTCATTAGATATGCAAGAACTTTAAAAAATCACAGCGGCTAAACCAGCCTGGTTAAAAAAAATTCACCCCCCTCAGCGTTGTCACGGAGCCGTAAGCTAACGTTTGAGACCAAAGCCGTATTTTGAGCCAGGCTCTAAAGTAGGTTTTGAAACGTCTAACTCCCCATTGACTTGCATTGAAAAATTCTACTTCCGCAGCAGCCCCTAGTGGTCAGCAGCAGATTGCAAACATGGCAGCCTACAGTCGGCGGCTCAATTTGAGCGCGGTAGCCTCCCCCACTGATCTGATTTGTTATTTATTGAAACGTAAATAACAAATCTAATCAGTCGCACTGGTCAGAACAATCACAATTAGATATTTTTCCTAAATCGTGCAGCTCTATTAAAGACAACAGAAAAATACAACGTGAATATGAATGAATAAAATCAAAATCATCATCTGGGCCCAAGAAAATTGTGGTAATATTTTTTTTGCCATATCGTCCAGCTCTACTGCCATGCCTCATTTGCACTACAATGGCCTTATGATTGACTGCTTTTTCTTGGTATGATCACTGTTTGAGTGCTGTAATTTTGTTAAAATGCTTTGTGCAGATGTGCTGTTTATATGGAAAATAACAAATAAACATATTATCTGAAAACCAATCGACTGCTCCTGACAAAATTCAAATGCTTAACACTTTACCTCATGTATACATTTTGTTTACTCTCCACTTGAGAGGAGGCAGTTTGAAAAGAACGTGTGGATGGATACAGGAGAAAAAGAAACTGTTTTGGTTTTGGCCTGAATTGCAGATGGAAATTGTGGTCAGAAAACTGTTTGGAAGCAATCGAGAAAATAGAGCCACCATTCACTGAATTGATTGATGCAAAAGTTGCTTTTGGTGAAAGCTTTTTCTTTCTGAAATAGCCTCCTTTGCAAAACAGAAATTGCACCTTTTGTCCTTAGACCCCATTTCCCAGTTGGCCGCAAAAAAAGTTTGGACACATGGAACAGGAAGTATCGAGGTACTGAGAAATATGTGTTTGTATGTAATTATTTATGATTTCTTTCCGTCTGATCCGTGTCGCAGCCGCACATGAAGAATACTTAAGTCAAAGGTGCACTATGTGACTTTTCAAGCGGGAGTTCTGTCACCTGCTGATGCTAGAGATGTTTTTGCTTTGCCTGGAACGTCTTTTCTTCTACTTCACGTGACAACAGAACATTCTATAATCCCTATACTTTAAAGAACACAGTCACTTTTTTGAGTTTTTTAATCATGTTCAAACAATATTCCGCCATCAAAAAAATACCTGAAGTAGCATTTATACTATTTTGAGGAATGTTTAATAGAAAATCCTCCCCCTCTGAGCGTCAAACACACTTCCTGTGGAACTCCCTTGATTTGTCAAGATTTTCATATCATCTACATCATAAAATATGAATACATTATGTAGGTCTTGGCTTGTTTCACTCCAAAATGGTTTATTTAGTAGGAAATTAGTAACTAGTTGTGTTTAATATGTCTAATATTGCAATACAATTTGTAAAAACAAAAAAAAGGCTTTACTAATTTTTTTTTTACTAAATATTGATGACTAATGAACGCCTCCAGTCTGCTTGCCTGCTCATAAAAGTCACTGCACACTACTGGCACAAACCAACCATCAGTTTTTTTTCCAGCCATGACCAAAGACATGGTCAGTGTGGGCCCAGAGCTGAGGGCGGCGGAGGCAAAAAATTAAATGTGCTCATTATGTTTTGGGGATTCATTGTTTCAAATTACAACATACAAACTAAACCAAGGAATACAGTTTAGGGCCCTGTGCAAATGTTTATCTTCTAAACCTGATGAGCAACCAACAGCCTGGAGGAGCAGTTCATCTAGTGTGGAGGGAGTTCCTCCAGGCCGAGGAGGAGCAGTTCATCTAGTGTAGAGAGAGTTCCTCCAGGCAGATGAGGAACAGTTCATCCAGTGTAGAGAGAGATCCTCCAGGCAGATGAGGAACAGTTCATCTAGTGTAGAGAGAGTTCCTCCAGGCAGATGAGGAGCAGTTCATCTAGTGTAGAGAGAGTTCCTCCAGGCAGATGAGGAACAGTTCATCTAGTGTAGAGAGAGTTCCTCCAGGCAGATGAGGAGCAGTTCATCTAGTGTAGAGAGAGTTCCTCCTGGCAGATGAGGAACAGTTCATCTAGTGTAGAGAGAGTTCCTCCAGGCACATGAGGAGCAGTTCATCTAGTGTAGTAGTGTGAGAAACTTTACAAACGTAATGACCACTTCAAAAAGACTCAACAAAAGAGCAAAATTGATTTACTTCAAGGAAAAATATTCAGCATTTTTCATATTGTTTTTAGCCTTTAAACATGCTCTTGAGATCTTTTAATGTGCCATCTCATGTTTTGAAACAAACAACGGTCTATCAATAAATAATTCATGTTTTCCTTAGGAGTCTGCAAAAGACACTTACTTAGTGCATCCAGCCAGTAGATGGCGTGCTTAGCTATATTATTTCCATAAGCGAATGTGCTAAAGGCAGTTATCAAGCTAGCAGCAGCAGTTACCGTGTTTAGATGGAAGAAATGCTCAGATGGGGAGGATTTTCTAATAAACATTCCTCTAAACAGCGTGCATGAAACTGAATGCTACTTCAAGTGTGTTTTTGATGATGGAACATTGTCAGAACATGGTTTAAAGCTCAAAAAAGTCACTGAAGCAGAATATGTGCCCTTTAATTAGGAAACCAACAGAATAATTAACCGCTTGTGTGTGACAGAAGATTACAGCTTTATTGTGTGTGAAACTGTTTAAACTGTTCCCCCTCTTCTCACACTCTCACTCGTCTGGTATGAAGATGCTGGGATCAGACTTTGTTTGTGTTGAACAGCTGTGCTTCTGCTGCTCGCCGAGGCCTGGAAAAGTGACAACATAAAAGTGTGATTTTTATTTTTTAATTTTTTTGTGAAAAAGTGAAAGTGGATCTCATTGAGCAAAATGTATTTAAATTAAATTCTGTGTCCTGCCTCGTTGAAGATCCATGTTTTCACTAACGAAAGCCTGAAGCCCAGTACGAACCAACCGGCTCTCCAGCACCAACCAACACCGAGCGTGACCAAGATCATGCACAGGACAGGGCATCTGAACCAACCAGGGAGAATACAAACAACTGGTCTCATCATTTTGCTCATTTTCTTGCGTGTGAGTCGTAGGATCAAAGGTTTAGATGTGAAAGAAAAGCACACATGCAGAGAGCTTTAGAAGGTTTCCCGAGTCCTGTGCTGCTCCTGCCTCCTCTCTACTTTTGTGTAGGTGCTGTGGGCGGGACCTGAATGAGGAATGGCTGATTGGTGGGCTGGTGACCAATCAGAGGAAGGAGAGGAACTTTGAAAAGTCAGCCTCTCTTTCTCTGGTCTGCTAGACTGTTAACAGAGTCATTTTGGTTGGGAGGTTGGTTAGATGGAAGGCTGTACACTGTTTCATCTCGTAGTTTATTCATTTATATACACTGGGTTATCAGTCGTTGCCGCCCTTGTTGTTTTTGTACCTCCTTGTATCTTAGGCTTTTGCTTACTTTGCTTTTTTAGACCAGGTTGATCTTTCGTTAGGCCCCGTTTTGTTCTTTGTTTGAGTTTGTTCTTGTTTAGAACCAAATGGTCAATTTACAACTATTATGATGGTCATAGATTTGTTAAGGAGAATAGTAAAGGCCAGCAACTTAGCAGAAAGAGTTTACCAAAAAGAAAATAGGTTTTGTTTAATACAATAAAAAATAAAATGTTTCACATACGTTTCTTCCTTTTATAACATAAAGTGCCACCCGTATTTGTTTGTGCAAAGCGGGTAGTAACCTCCTTTTGTTTTTTCTCCTTAGTTCCTTTGAAATAGTCAGTCAAGTCGTTTTTTGTTCAGTCACTGTCCATTTGTTTTTGTTTTCTTTGTTCTAATCTGCAAATCCAAATCATTTGCGGGTCTGGGGCCCCAGCGCTCAGGATCCTGTGCCAGTCCCAGGCCGTGTTCCAGGCAGTGAGCAGCAGGATGTGGTCTCCCAAAAAATCAACCTGAATATTTACGGATCATAAGTTACTGTCACAGTCCATGCAGGATTTCTAAATTCACATTTACAAGCTTGTATGCATTTCAGATCAACTGTTACAGTTTCCAAATAAAATAAAAATAAATGACATAGGCCTAATTTAACAGCAAACCACAGTTATTACCCAAAACCACATTCTGATATTTCTCATTGTCATAAAATTAAAAATACACTGATCTTGATGAAATTAAAATGAACAAAAACCATCCATAATAGAATTACCAAATTAATGTGGGTTACATTCTGTTGTCTAGTACATACCTCCCCCCTGTGTGTACTGTACCTTCAAATAAACCTGCAAAATGATTGTTTTATATTAGTTGTGTCTCTTATTTGGGAAACAGATACCTACAAACCCTCTGATTTTAACATCTTCATCTCTTAAGACTCAGCTGAGATTTGACTGCAGTTGAGATTCAAATTATTTGTCTTTAAAGGAACATATTCTGCTACAGTCACTTTTTGAGTTTTTAATCATGTTCTAACAATGTTCTGGCATCAAAAGCACACCTGAAGTACTGCACTCATGCTGTTTTGAGGAATAGTCATTTAAAAACCCTCCCCCCTCCAAGCGTCAGACACACATCCTTCTGAGTTCCATCTACCTGGGACATCATTTTCAGACTTCATACGTCATTTATCAGAGAACCTTCCTGTTTTAAGTTCTTAAATCATCACCTAGCTAATGTAGCTAATGTGTTATTAGCTACTGCTGCTAGGATGAACCTCGTGTTTTGAACAGCGCTAATAAGACTGTATTGCTGTCTTGGCAAGGCGCCATCTAGTGGCTGGATGCACTCAGTGTCAGTGAACAGTGCAATCAATTCTTTTTAGTAAGAACATAATAATTTAAAAGAAATGCTTCAAAACATGAGATGGCAAATTTAAGCATGTTTAAAGACAAATAACAATATGAAAAATGCCTCATATTTTCTCTTTAAAAGAGACAAATGCTTAAATAAATAAACTGAACTGAATTGAAGGGAAGAAGTTGCATTTCCCTCCAATAATAAACATATTTTCCTCCATCACGACGTGCTGCGGTATGTTCCTGATGAAAACTCATGACCAATCAGCGCCCACGTTCCACAAAGACGTCCGCCGTCGATTACACATCCAGAAACTCCCCCTTGCGAGACAGAACTGCATTCTTCCAGGGCCCATGACGCTCTTCAGACCAAACGGACAACTGCGGACAGCATCGTACCTTCCACACGCTTCCTGTGGACCAACAGACTGCTGCGCTCTAGGCTTAAAATGCATGTTGCTGCTTTTAACTTCCGCACATTTACTCCAACATTGTCCCCCTTTGCACCTGTTCATTCTGCATTTTGAAAGCATCGAGTCGACAAGGCCTTCCTGTGCCGGGCCCCTCTCTCTCCTTTGGCACAGGCGGCACATCGCTCCTGCCATCATGTTCCCTGGCACGCACGCTGAGGTTTGTTCGCGAAGCCGTGCCAGCTCCGGGCTTCTCATCGCTTGGCCTTTGGAAGTGCCAACGCAGGAACAGTGTCAGTCCAAAAGGCATCCAAAAACTCTTATTCATACCCGGCTAATGTTTAAATTAGACGAATGAAGGAGTGACTCATGGCCTCTGATGGATTATGTGGTTTGGAATGAGACGGAGAGGCTTAAAAGTGATGTAAAACTGTCTGTGTGAGCGTTAGCAACAGCCTAAGACGTGTTATATTCGAGAAAATGACTATATAATATTTAGTGAAGAGCTGCAGCACTTAGATGAATAACAATAGCCTAAAGATATCTTTTTATGGCCTGTTCTCTGGTATTTTATAAGTCTTGAAATTAAGGCTGTATTACTTTTAAGTGCTTCATTTGAATCTGACCTCATTTGGGCTGCTGTTTGTTTGTTCATTTATTTCAAACCTGCATGTCAGATTCAACACAAAATTGATTTCCTCTGCTAACCCATTCCACACACTGACCGCCTGAACTGAAATACACATGGATTTTAAAGTAGTTCTTACCTGTAGTTGATCAAGTTTATGGATCCCTCTTGGATTGCATTTGTGATGAGCTTCTCTTATCTTGAATTACATTTTTAATGTTAATGATTTTTTTTCCGAGTTTTCAAACATCATTTGAGCTGTTTTTTTTAATTTAGTAAGTCATAAATCCTGGTGCTGACGTTAAGGGCTCTACACAAAAGGCTCCAGAATACATTAAAGACCTGATCCAGCCCTATGTTTCGCCCGTAGCCTGAGGTCTGCGAGTAAGAAACTGCTTTGTACGAGTTATAAACTCAAGGAGACAGATCTGTTAAAGCTGTAGTGCCTTCGCCGTCGTGGACTGAGCTTCCTTATTCTTTGCATTCCCTGAATTCTGTGGATGCTTGTAAAAAGCAACTTAAGACACTTCTCCAAACAAGCATTGCAGCCTAATGTGTAATCTTAAAGTTATTGTAATCTCTAGTATATTATGTTGTGTTTTTATTTAGTCACTTAGTCTGTGAAAAGCGCTATATAAATGAAATGTACTTACTTATCACAGTTTTTAGGAATAAACTGTAAGGAACTTTGTAAGCAGTCCTAATTGCTTTTTTCTGGAGGGTAATTACATGCTTTTTAGTTTTCCCAAGATTATGAACAATCACAGTGAGCGAAACGGTAAAAGTAAGTACATGACTACATCCAGAGGCAGCGCTACCATTAGGCAGGTGTAGGCGGCAGCCTAGAGCCTCAAACCTGTAGGGGCCCCCAATCCGTTGTCCTTCACAGCCACTAAAGGGCCAAGCTTTAGAACCTTTTGAAAATCTATCAATATTACAATAAATGAGAGTAGATTAAATTTAAATGGGAAAACACCATCAAAATTGTTTCTGATAGTCAAATTAATTTTATCTTTGAGCATTTAACGTCTGAATGGACTAGTCCAAGCACTGAGTGGGAGGGGCCCTGCTGCGCTGCTTAAGTTTCAAAGATGTTTACAAAATGACATTAAAATATTGCATTGCTCACTATCATTGGGACTTTTCTTGGTCTTTGGGGAGTTGTGTGTGTGTCTGTGGTAAGCTCTGCAAAAGTATCTCTCTTACCTGTACTTATATGTTTACTTTGTGCACTTAAGATGCAGCTTCCAATCAACAATCTGCAGCAGAATCACTGTTCTGGACATATTATTCTGCAAACATGCATTTGCACTATTGTGCATATTAATTACCGGCGTCAATGCATATCTTTGTTTTTGCATATTATGTGGGCCTATCTGCATGTTAACCAGCCCCGTTCATGCATATAAATTACTCACATTGGAACCTACCGTCGTTTTGGTACATTTAGCACCTGGATGTGCACATTAATCAGCCGCGGTCAAGCATATTAATCACTTGCATTGGAACCTACCGTCGTTTTGGTATATTTTGCGCCTGTATACATGATCATATGCAATCATGCATATTAATGAGCTGCGTCTTGTATCTGTATATTAATCAGGCGTGCACATTGTCGTTTTCACATATTTACTGTGCGTGTCTAAATACTTATTACCTCCAAATTGAGCATTTACCTTCTGATTGAGAGTACAACAGTTTTCCAAATGTCAGTTTGTAAGAGCAGCTCATGATTTGAATCAGACTTAGGCATTTACTGAAGAAACTACAGACACCTTTAGCACCTGGAATGTTCTGCACTGTATAATACGTACTTAACTCCACTTGCCACCAGGCCAAGTTACAGGTCAGGTCTGTGGAGGGGAGACCCCTCTCACAATAAGAATCCATGTCAGAAGTAAAAGTGGGCGGGGCATAATAAGGTGAATGCAGGACTGCTCCAGACCAGGACCATTACCACGGGGTGGTTGTGAAGGCAATGGCCACACCAGAGCTTTTGGACACTCTTGACACCTGATGCATTCTTATTGTATAAGAATAATAATTTAAATTCCTTCTAAATTGTGTCTGTTAAAAATCCAAGCCAAATAGTTGACTGGAAAATGCTCTAAAATACACCAAAATGTAGGAGATAAGGTGTTATACTATTTGATTTTGATTCTGTTGATAACACGTTATTCCCAGTACCCTGACAGCTTTACTGAGGGGTTTGTGTGATTGTCTGACTGATTGTTATCTAATGCCTTACTATTCAAAAACAAACTCTAAATTGAACTTTCCAGTCCAATCAAAATAGTGCTTTTTTCTCAAGAATAATGAAAATAAAAACAGACTAATACATATTTTTAAAATACAGCAACAACAAAAAGTTATTGTTGTCTATAAGGACTACAGTTTTGACATTTTGGCTAATTTTCAGAATTCATTCGTGTCAGGGTTCAAAATGCACCCACAATTAGGTCAATGTGACTGAAGAAAAATATCTGGACAGAAAATAATTGCCAGTAAACAGCAGAGCAGTGACCAGCGCAGAGTGAAAGAACTTACTGGGCTACAAGGCGTAAAGCCAACTGCAATGGACACTCTTTTCTGACCAGACGAAATAACCCGCACGACTCAGAGACTGTCTTGATCTTTTCACGACTTTTGTGCCTCAGTGACTTCAGCTGTGCTTGTGTTTACAACAGAAGCAACTGACGCTACTAAACAGTGCTAACTCCTAATGAGTCAAAAATGAACTCAGCAGTGCAGGATCAGAGTTTTTCATAGACGTATAACATGTCCGTGGTGGACTTGGCAGTGGAGTTAAACGTATTCGGCAATGCTCACTGAAAATTTAGAAGCATTGTCACACTCATATTTTTAGCTGACTTATTTAACACAATAAAACACCCCCTTTAATAAGCGCATGCTCCTACATTTTAATCTGCACTCCTAAATTCAGCAGATTAGGAACGTTTGGCTGCCAAGTAAAAAAGGACCTTTTGAACTCTGAATGTACAGTATAAAAGAATAGAAAAGCTTTATTGTAACAAGGTTTAAATTAATCTTTGGCTTACAACAACCTTAAAACAGCACAGGACAACATAAATAGAAGTAGCCCTAGTATAAAAACACTAAGGACATGAATAAAAACATCAATTCAAGAGTGTGGCTCAGAATGTCCACACTTTACAGCAGCTCTCACTCTGCACAAACTGTGGGCTTTTAGGAGGTTTGCTGAGTCTCCTGGTGTGGGGAAAAGACAGCTTTAATGACATCCCAGCTGCACAAAATGCGTGGCACACTATCATTTAGGCTGTAAAAGTATTTAAAAAGACATTTAAAGACCTTATATATTTCTAGCAACACTGATTAGGATAAAACATGCAGCGGCGTGGAGGCTCAGTGGATCAGCCTTATGGCCTGGAGGTCATGGCTTTGGATCCGTTTAGTGGACCCTTTTCATTGGTTTTCGATTTGGCAAGTGTGGAATTCACGGGCGGTGATATAATTCTGAGCTGCAGGCTATGGCTTATCGAAGTCCTCCACATTACAGGCCCTATACCGCCTTGATTTTCAACCAGTACACCGCGGGAAAACTTGTGTGCCTTGAGGTTTTTCCAGGTGTCCAATTGTCCAATTTGAGTTAACAGATTTACAAATGTGGATGTGTTTGACTAATTTACCTTTTGGGAGTGTCCTGAGCAATTTCTGCACCAAAAAACAATGCAAAACCATCACCTATTGCCAAAAGAAAAGAAGCAGACAGTGGCACATGCATTATTTATCATATGTTTGAACTAAATGGTCTGATATGGTAATGTTTTAGTTGTTGTTTTAGGTGTTTTGACATGAAAAAGCTTGAAAAACACTGCTATTCAGGTTCACTCCAGTGTATTATAAAAGTAGTTATTTGATAAATGAAAAAAAGTTGTATGTGTCGTTTCGATCGACGAGAACTAGAATATTGCATATCTGCTTTTTTGTTTTGTTTTGTAATGTGCTCTGTTTCATGGTCCAAGTACTGTACCGTGTTCTGAAGTTAGTTTGAGCTGAGTCTGGAGCTCGGTGGTTCAAATCCCGCTCTCGATACAAACATCTTAAGCCATGTGTCCACTATACAAATTATACATTTTTTTTCCATTTTATAAGATTTATTGGTGTCACACTGAAAGACGTGCTGAGTTAAAAGTGGTCAGACAGAACAGTCTCGTGCGATGGTTCACAGATCAATTGTAGCGAATACAACAGTTTATCGGAGCAAATATCGGCTCAGGCTCCGTGTGATAAAGTCATCACAGTTGCACCTGTTAGCGGAGGCTAGCATGACATGCTAGCAGTGTTTTCGTATTTGTAAAAGTTCCTCTGCCGTTACTTTTTGGTGCGCAAGTGTTTAGATTTTTGACTAAGATTGATTGTGGATGCAGTGACAGGAGGCTCTCTCTGCGACCAAGATCCCAACATATCAAACATGTTTGAAATCAATCGTAGCTTGTCTTTGGTCGTGCAACGGTTCTAAGTTTAGTCTTTGTCCCTTGTCTCACTCTGAGATCTACGGGCCACAATTTTGAGCTACGACTCAAGATTCTGCCTAAGGTCAGTTATCTTACGTCACAGATGGCCAAAATCGTGCAGTGGACACCCGGCTTTAGGCCCACATGTCGGCAGTTTGATCTCAGCTACCTGGATACTGTTGCTGCATTTAACGGTTATTGACGAAAGTGCTTTGGTAAAACAGCTCTTGGTTGTGATTCCTGTCACCAGTGTTTAACTACCACATGGAAATAATTCAGTTTAAACGCTCTCCTTTGTATTTATTACATTACTATTATTCCCTTCATAAACCTGCGTGTGCTTGTGTTCTGCTGACGCTGTGGAGGGGGAGGGGCTTAGAGTGAGGAGAACCAATAAACCAACAAAAGGTAATGATGATGATCTAAATATTCTATGTGTTAACCATTAACAATGAATAAACTCCACATGAATTAGTAATATCCCCTCTTTAAACAAAGCATTACTAACTTGAGTGTTGGCCGCTCACATTAGCTTGAGTTGTTCAGAGATCACCATTGTGGGCCAAAAGATGTGTAATCCAGTTTGATGTTCATCCAATCCATGTTTAATAAATGTGTATGATAATTATTAGTCCGACTGATTTGAGGAAAATTTAGGACAAAAACCTTTTTTTCTCCCAGACTCGAGTGTCAGGTGAGCCACAGTGAGGACTAGTGAGTGAGTCTGCATGGCTCTGTGAATGTACCATGCACAGTTAGAGTGGGACTTTGTAGTGAGTGAGTGGTTTGGGCAGTGCCTTTTGAGTTCTTTGGTTGAATAGATACCACGGCACACCACCTACTATCTATCACATTACTAAAACAGACCTTTTAGCAAAAAAGAGAAACATATAAAAGGTATAAATGTGACAAATACATTTCACTGTTTGGGTCTTGACCATGGTGATTGTTTCGTTTTCTTTTTTTGCTACAGACATGTGCTCAGAAAAACTCCAGCATTATAAATTACATTCACAGAAAATAACTTTTTTTTTCAAGACCAATACCTCTAAGCACTAGTGTACCCCGGCTGGCACACTGGTGTGAACTTACAGACACCTTCTGCTGCAGTGACATTTTTGAGCTTTTAATCCTGTTCTAACAATTTTCCGTCATCAAAAACACACCTGGAGTTACATTTATCTGCATTCACCGCAAAAAGAACTGTCAGGAACTGACTTTACAATGTAATGAATTAATTCACAATGTTGTGTTATTTTGTGAATGTCCTTTTGTGGATTCAAATGTTTTGTGAATCGTCTTGTGAACATTTAAGTGTTGTAATGTTGCATTTCAACGGACAATGAAAAATTTAACTTAACTTAACTTTAACTTGGGTTAATGGCCACACAGTGGAGGCCTGTTTAACGTCCAACCCTGACCCTTATGACCCTCATGCATCTTGCCACACTGACAGACTCTGCCACACACATGTAAGTCAGGACAATGAAGTCCCTGATTGGCTGAAAGTTAGCGCCAAAGTCTGGGGTCTAACTAGTTAAAAACCCCATGCACCAAGCTTTGTAGCCCACTTCGACACACTTCACACTTCGACTTCTTCCGAGCTCTTCTGTGGAGCAAGCTGGGAGAAAGCAACTGAGTTCCGAGCAACTCAGAGCTCCCGCCGGGCGCTGCCGGGCCAGGCCCAGCCTTGTTCCAGTACGAGTCCCAACGGAGGAACTCCACAGGAGAGAACCATCCAAGCCCTTCTGCAACCAAAGAACAGAGGAGACAGAGATATCTGAGAACACCTCGTGCTCATCAGCTCAGCTATGGGGAACAAAGGCCCAAGGAGCTGACTCCTCTCTTCTCCAAAATCTGTGCCCGTCTTTTAACGTGATTTTGACTGCACACGTGCATTTTCGAGCAAAGGACCTTTTTGCGATTCTTCAGTTTACAACAACAACCTTCGAGTTTTATTCTGTGACCATTTGCTGCCAGACCCAGATGCTCAACAGAGAAGCGTCCCCCACGTCCTCCTTTCTTCACAGGAGGCATCTTCAGGGAAACTCTTCAGCCGCAGCCGTGTCCCTCTCAGCTCCAGACCCGACGCTCTGCAGCATCTGACCCTCAGGTCACGACATGGACACAAGGCTGGAGAAACTCTTGGGTCGTAAGCGCACAGAGTTCACAGACACAAACTGGCTTTAATACATTTTAATTGTTAAAAGGAACTCCAACACATAACTAGACAGATCCAGAACAACCGTGTCTAGTTTTACATCTTTTAATGACTAATTTGAATATTTAATCACCATGTTTATCTGTTTGTATGTTAATCAATAAATTTCCATTAAACAAAGTGTTATTGTATTTCTTACGTTTTTTTACAACCTTCAGACTGACCAACGTTTAATTATTAGTAATAATCAATGTACAATTGTCTATTGATAATTATTAATTTTGATATTTGATTTGGAAATTGGTAATTTGCTCAAAATGAGCTGGTGCCCCGTAATACATTCTTTACAATTAAATGAACTTAATCACACACTCACCAAGGGCTGTGTGACATGCTTTAAGTTCAATCCAATTCCTTAATCAGTATAACTATTTTCCTCTCGTCCCCCTCATGTTGGGAGGGCATGATAGCACCACATGTTTGGTGTGAGGAGATACTCAAACTTTATATTCTTCTCTACTACACAGTTCATACACATCATTTGTCTAAGAATCTTCTGCTGTTTTAAGCCCTTAAATCATTGCCAGATTCATTCTGAGCATTTCTGCCGTCTAAACACGATCATTGGTACTGCTAGGCTTATTGTTGTGTCTCTCAAAGTGATCACATAACTAAATTGTCAATAGCGTTAGGCGCTATCTTCTGGCTGGATGCACTTTCATTTAGTCCATAATAAACTTTTTTTTTTTTCACATACGATGGCAAATTTAAGGTACTCAAGAGAGTGTTAAAAGGATAATAACAATATGAAAAATGCATCATATTTTTCCTTTAAGGGGTTAGAGACTAAGGAGGTCATTAGGACACAGCCATAGTGACCAGTGACTATTGAAGATGCATTGTGCGACATTTTGAGTGCACTACTAAACTACTACTAAACACAAAACATGGCGTTACCCCTAAATAAGAGCTATTCAACTTAAGGCCTGGGGGCCAAATCAGGCCCTCCAAGTGATATGAGCCAGCCCTCAAGCCATCTTCTACAATTATACAAACATTTTATCTCTTGTTATTGGGTTAGTATAGATCTGATTTAGACCTGGTGTGGCCCCAGTTTGGTCCTGGTTTGAGACCCACTTGAGACACGATTACTGGCCCAGAGACAAAACCATCCGAAAAATCTGTCCCCCGGTAAAATAAAGTTGAATAGCACTGATCTAAATTGTCCTGTGTAATAGTGTGGACATGACACAGCCATGTTCTTCTCTCATGTTTAAACAAGGCACAGCTCACACTTCTCTAGTGGGCATAACTTACAAGCTGATTAATACTTAAGTGTGTCTGCAGGCAGATGTGTTGCATGTAAATATCCTAATCCTCTCCAAATGCACTTAGTCACCCCCGAGTCTGCTCATTAAATATATTTCCTTATTCACCTTCAGTGTGACGTGTGAATCTCGTCCGTTGTGATTTATGCACATTCTGTTATGATCCACTCAATATCAAAGTGCCAATAAACGCGGCGGCGCTGGATCCCTGAAAGGCCAGCTAATAAGCCGCTAAGCCTGGCATTAGGCCGCTCTTCAGTCCGCTGCAAATGCCAAGAGAAAGAGGAAAAAACTCAAGTGAGCGCTTTGGAAATGAGCAAAGGCGATGGCAGGTGAATATCACACATTTAGAGCCTGTCGTATCAGCTTCTACTGCGCTCTGGAAGGAAAAAGAAAACATGTCAAGGTCAGGTTATGAGCAAGAGACAGGTGGAGAGAGTGGACAAACCTGTACCCTGGAGCAATGTTACAAGGAAAAGTACAAATTAAGGGTTTGTAATGGTATATAAAAATGAATCATATTGTTAAAGCATAAAACCAAACAATACTCTTACTAAAAAACATGTTGATCTTCTTAAAAGAACAATTCTATTCAGTACAATTCTTTAAAAAACTAAAAAAAACATTTTACTACAGTGTTTTTGTGTGCGAGTAAAAAAGAAATCTGGGGAATATTAGGAATCAACAAATAAATCAACATGAACACAATAGAGGACTGTTATTTTAAAAGCAACACTTGTTTTGGTGTGGAAAGTACACAAGCTCATTCATGGCTTATTTAGTGGGTGGTAATTTAACAAAAGCTACAAAAGTACAAGGAATAAATAAAGGATGTGAAAGTTAGATTTCAAAACATCCAAATTGAATGTGGTGAAAACTGAATACAAATCTTTGGCAGATATACTTTGCAATTTTTGCTGTTGGACTTATGTGTTCATGTTACATTATATTATTATACCTTTTTCATATTGTTATTAGCCTTTAAACATGCTCTTGAGTACCTTAAATTTCATGTTTTGAAACAAAAAAAAGTTTATTACGGACTAAATTGACAGGATTTCTCAGCTGTGTGCAATGACACTTATTGGGTGCATCCAGCCAGCAGATGGTGCATAGCACAATACACAATTTAGTTATGTTATGACTTTAAGAGACGCAACGATTAGCCGGCAGAGATGTCTCAGTCTGGCGATGATTTAAAGGAAAAATATGCATTTTTCAAATCAATATTAGCCTTTAAACATGCTCTTGAGTGCCTTAAATTTGCCATCTTGTGTTTTGAAAAAAAAAAAAAAGTTTATTATTATTAAGTTTTAGGTGACAAAAATGCTACCGAATGCAACAAAAACTTGACAAAAACATATTTTTGTCTTTTCGTCAATTTCTCTTGTGTTTAAAATGTTAACTTTGAACAGAATCCTTTTATTAAAACATAAATCTCAAAGCACATTTTGAATGGACACAAATAGCAATCATTTTGCAATAATTTCCTCCACAAACAACAAAATATCCTGTTTTCTTCTGCATCAAAATTACAAACCCTGTAGTTTAGATTTGTTAAAACACGCGCGTTGAAACACGTGAGAACAACGCGACAAAAAGCAACGAAAACGCAACTAAAAGTGATCAAAACACACCTATAACCAACAAAAACGCGACAAAGACTTGACTTAAGCAACACAAAAGGTGACTAAAAGCGACAAAAACATGACTAGAAGCGACAAAAAATTTAGATTGTGATTGAAAGTGACAAAAAACATGACAGTCCGTTCATATTTTAGTCTTTTTGTCAAGTATGTTTAAAATGTAAACTTTGAACATAACTCCATCATTAAAACACAAATAGCAGATGGAATCACAATCGCAGTACAGTGGGTCCGTCGGAGTTGCCTGGTAATCTTCCCCTGACTCCAACAGTCATTAACATCTTCAGCGCAACCAATAACGCCTAGCTTTTTCTTTTTTTTCCTTTTAATTCTTTGGCCTGTAGGCTTTATTGGACATGACGGTGCAGCGTGAATTGGGGATGAGTCCCGGGAACAACAGACGACGCCAACGGGTCAGTTTATCAAGCCCACCAATGACCCTTTGCTGATGCCGCAACTACTCTTTTCAAATCAATAACTGGCTTTTGAACGTACCTTTTTGTCAGTGCAGTAAACCGGATCTTGACGAATGCTTAAAATGCATCTCATTTGCAGCTTGAATCCCTGTGCTGAATGAATCACGGTTTTACACTTGCTCAGCTGGCGTCTGGTCGCTCAACAGCATTTGTTTATATTTTTTAAACACTTCCGCAGATCTGCAGCGCTGGTGTTGTGGTGGGAGCAGGTTTCTTTACATATTAATTGCACCTAACAGCTGGTGAGAGGAGGGCCGGGGAGGAGCGGCCAAATGGACGAGGTGATGTGGGGACGGGAGTCTGGGCTCAGCGTTGGGGGAAAACGTTCAAAGTTCATGGAAAGTCTACGAGCTGCATTACCCGATTTTCAAACTGTGGAAGAGATAAGCAGATATTTAAAGGACACATTATTAGGGATGGACGATACGGTGATAAAAACCCAATTGTGAGCTGGTCCCTGTGACAATCTGCTATTTTTGTGAAATCGTTGTATCGTGATTGAGTGTTTGTCTCTCTAATGCAGCTGTCTGTTCAAACACACTTTTTCTCCTGTTGTTTAGCCTCTGAAGCCTCTGAGCAGATGACTTTATTGACCTCTTAAAGGCTATAAATCAACCCAAAATCACAATTTTAATGGATGTAATTAGTAAATCGCAAAGGTTGCCATTTTTGAAGTGCAATAATTTCTTCCACAAACAACAAAATGTCTTGCTTTGATTTGAATAAAAACGGCTAACGTAGTTTAGATTTGTACAAACATGTTCTGAAACAAAAGACAAAAAAAGCCATAAAAATGTGTTCAAAAGCAACAAAAACACGGCTACAAACAACAAACGCGACTCAATGCAACAAAACGTGATGAAAAGCGACCAAGACGTGACTAAAAATGACTAAGACACGTATAAATATGACGAACACAACTGAACGTGAGAAAAACGTAACTAAAAGTGACAAAATTATGTTTAAATTGTGAAATTGAACAGAATCCTATTATTAAAACATAAATGACAAATCTAATTACAATCGCACTGCTCAGAAAAATCACAATTAGATATTTTTCCTAAATCGTGCAGCCCTGTTAAAGGCAACAGAAAATTACAAAGTGAACACAAATCGTGATGAAATCTAAATCATAATCTGGTCCCAAGAAAATCGTGATACATTTGTTGAGCAGTCTTGTTTAGTAAGTCCTCTCCCTCTGAGCCAGAGCTGCTTAATATATCGCAAAAGTATCGATATCACAATAACAGCTGACGCAATATTGATATCGCAACAAACAAAATATATCGCAGTAACGCCAAAGTCTTCCATCTGATAGAAATGTTCGGTTTTTAAAATGAAATAATTGAAAAGCTAGATTTTATTCATGATTTTCCATTTTCGGTTTTATAATTGTTGGTTGTTATTTTAATATAACAGACATTATTGCATCAACAATTAGTAGAATAATCATGACTAGTCGATTATAAACAATAATTGCAGTCGTATTTTGATGATGGTCATCGTTCTCCGGACTATACAAACTCTATACAGACTCTAAAACACAATTTTAAAGACTTTTATAACAAAGACAAAGACATTATTAAAGAAACTGAAAAAAAAGAATAGACCATTTCTGATTTTCCTCAATTGTACACTTTATTCATAAATATTCTCAATCTAGAAGCCTTCATTCACAATATTTATTCAACATTTATTTGGTCTGAATCTACAATAGAAATAATCACTGACCAGTCGACAACTAAAATAATCGTTAGTTTCAGCCTTAGTCAAAAAGTGTATTTAAATATTGCAATAATATCTATATTGTAGATCTTAATAGCCATATCGCAAATTCCCAGTTTTATGACATCATAGGTGGAGTTCTGAGAGCCTCTGTGATGTTTAATGTCTGTAATTAATCACCAGACTCGTTCTGAGCATTCTTATTGTCAAACAGAGTTCAAACTACTTGCTTGCTTTTATTTGAACATCAACTGAATAATCCATTTATTTTTCAGGCACAATGACAATGATGATATCTACAATGTCTAATAAAGGGGCTGTACCATATTTTACAGTTTTGAAATGTGAAAAACAGAATTTCATGAGCCTGACTTTTGCATGTAATTAACTAAAATCTGTGTTGTCCCAGCACATATATATTGTAAAAGCATCTATTCGGGTGAAAATGAGACTACAATGTTTTCTCTTTATGTACAGACCAGTGAACATCATTTCGCGGCCGGCGGGCCAAATGTAGCCCTCCGAACTTTTTGTCTGGCCTAAGTTTCATGACTAAAGAATACATTTTAAAAGTAGATACATATATTGACCTCATCCCCCATAAAACCGTGCTGTGTAATTTGCCTTGTGATAACAACAAACTTCAAGTTCTTGTTTTACAACTGTAATTGTCTTCTTTCACATGCAAATGTCCTTGAGAGTCTTAACTCCCAACAATAGACACAGTAAGACAGAGTAGGCATTTGCACATTATCAGCACAAAAAGAAGAACAGATGAATGAAAGCGACAGGTCTCAACTATTGTCCCACAAAGTTACCTGTGATATAACAAATTACCTACAAAATTATACAAAAAAAGACTGGTTTTGTTTACTTTTTGTGGGATGATGGCATTTCCCCCCCACACAATCTTTTAAATATCAGTCTTGACCTCCATCAGGCTGATGCGCAAGCAGTCCTCCAGTGACTGGTTTGAAAGTCAATTTCTCTCGTGCGTTTTTATAGCGTTCATTTGTGAGGCGTGGCTTCACATGTATGGGTGGATCTGAACATGGTGAGCACATACATCACTAACGTCTTCAGTGCGTCAAAGTCATACAGACAGGTCACCCAAAGCGCACTTGCGCTTTCAGCACCACGGAAAGCAGCCTTCAAGTTATCAGCGGTTTGGATCTCATTCAGTTCACTTTGAAGGGACACCTCGTCCAACTGCATCACTTTATTCGCGTTTGTGGAGAATTATCCGCCTGGGCTCGCAGAGCACAAATCCAATAACTTTTCTGTGAATAGCAAATAACGAAGTCCTCAAATCTGCTATTGAAGGTGTCCCTCAGCTGCACAATAAATCGTTGCATGTTCTCCGTCACGTTGCCTCCCCACTGTCTGAAGTCTTTTAACGTGCAGCAGCCTCCCCGACATCAGATCTACGTGGAAAAGGTTGAGTTTCTTTGAGAAGGCATCAGGTTTTTCCACCATATCAACAACAGTTTTATTCTTTCCTTGTAGTTGTGGGTTCAACACATTCAAATGGGAAAATATATCAGAGAAAAATGTAATATGACATGAACTTTTTGTCTTGCATGATCTGCAAATGGTCTGCAGAGACTTTTGCTTGGCTTTGCCTTGAAAAATTGCCATTCGCGTAGTTCGATAAAGCGCTCCATAGCTTTGCCCTTACTGAGCCAGCGCACGTCATTGTGGAGCAAGAGATCACTGTGTGCAGCTTCAGACTCCAGTACGAACTGACGGAACAACCAGTGCTGGGTTGCTTGAGCAGCCCTTGACAGAACTGATTATTTTCATTGTTTTGTCCATAACGTTTTTGAGATCACCACTTAACTTTGTGCAGAGCATGCTTTGATGAATGAGATAGTGAAGTGCGTTAATACCGGGGGCAACATCCTTTATTCTGCTCACCAGCCCTTCGACCAGTCATGGCAGGTGCTCCGTCTGTGACGGTGACAAGTTTACCCCTTCAAATAACAAGTCATGCTGTTGAAAAAACTCTTCAAGTTTATTGAAGATAACAGCACCTCAAGAGGAATCAAAGCCAGCAGCTCCTCCTTAAACAAAGTTCCATCAAAATATTTGACGAATACAAACATTTGGGAAATGTCAGCGTTGTCCATGGACTCATCTACAGTGAGCAAGAAGCAGAAAGAGGTACGTGCTTAACAGACGCTATCACCTTTTCCATAGACTTGTCTGGTTCAAGTTCCTCCAGGACAGCCAGCATGCACTCCTTACACCTCGTTCCAAATTATTATGCAAATGATATTTTTCTCAAATGTTGCCATATAGTCAATATAAATGACAGTCATCATAATTTTCAAGTCATCAGCCTTTAGAGTAACATTTGAATGTTACTGAACAAATCCTACACCTTGATGTTCTGGACTCCAGAGGCACCAGCAGCTTCAAATACCTGTTTGGTGTTTGTAATGGCATTTTAGCAGCTGCTTTCTTAATCTGATGTGTCTGGCAGACACCTTCCTCATTGAGCCTTTATCTGCACGAGTCCATGTGTCTCTGAATCAGCTACACATCTCTAATAGTACGGTGGTAACGTTAAAGTTTTCGTGAAATATCTAAGGTTTTCATATGTTGTCCAAAGCATTCAACTATTTTACACTTTTCGGCACTAGAGATCCTTTTTCTTTCCTATATTGCTTGAAAATGGTGGTCTGCTTAATAATGTGGATAATGCTTTAAGCAATGGTGGCACTAAGGACCAGGTGACCAGTCTGACCTATCAGCGGGAAAGCAGCACTAAAATGGAGCATGGCGTAGCCAAATCTTACTATTAAAATGCTGTTTTTAAGGCAAGTGAATGAAAAAAAAGAATCTGAAAATAGATAAAAACCGTCACAAAATCTTTTTTTGAAACATTTATGAAAGTTGTAAGTGGCTTTCTGGACTGAGGGGAGTTTTTCATTGCAGTTCCAATGGTGTGGCCACTGGGAACTACTCACGATGTTTAAGCTAGCAATACCCAATCCAGGTTTTTTAATAGATCCATTGTCTAAACACCATAACTGCTACTGCTATGTGCGGTTAGCAGCACATGGTATAATTATTTATTTATGATTTACTTTGCAGGAAATTCAGATGGAGTTAACCAGACTTAAGATAAGGTTCATCGTTGGTCAAGACAACGCAGAGCGACTGATTTTGCCTCCTCGCCCTGAGAGTGTCCAATTAAAGTGAAATTAAAGGTGAAATTAAAGAAAAACTGAACTTATCTTTTGATTTTAAAGACCCAGATTTTGGCAATGCCTTATGCAACCTTGTTAAAATAGAAGACCTACTATTCATAGCAGGGGTTTCCAAACGTTTCTGGCCGGGCCCCCATAATAGTCATGCAACTGACTTGGGACCCCTAAAACGAAATGAAAATGAATAAAGTAATAAAGTAATAAAGTGTCCAAGCATGTTAAATCAGGTTTAATATTGGTGATTTTAATAGTTTGTCTTACTGGACCCTATTTTCCAAAAAAATACTGTTTTTAATTTAGAAACATTGTTAAAATGAGATCTTTGAATCATCTTGCGACCCTCAGCTCATCCCTTGTGACCCCCCGGGGGGTCCCAACCCCCACTTTGGGAACCACTGATCCATAGCATCAGTTAAAATCGTTAGAATAGTTGAGGTGGATAGCACCGATGAAACAATTCTCCTGTCCGATAGCACAGACTCCTCCACTGCCTCAGGCCAGCACGTAAACAAATTTTAGTTGTTCCATCATTCTCATACGATGTAGAACATGTCCTGAGAGAAATCTGATTTTTGAAAAGGAGGATAAAGTGCTACATTTACCCAGGGAACAAAAACACAAGATAATGGAAGCTATGGGTTCAGAGATTTATAAATTCCTTTCTTACCCAAGCAGCAAACAGGTGGGAAAGGCTGCTGAAGCATTAGTTAAAAGTATTCTTGCTTTAAAGAGATAAATTTTAAAAACCGGGTGGGATGGCGTCACAAAATGGGAAACAAAAGGAAAAAATTGGCCAAGGCTAGCATTATGTATGTAGCTGTTAATTTGGGGAAGCGAAGTGGAACAAATCCCAATGGAGATGCATCTAGGGCCAACATAAAAAGAGCTAAGAGAGGAGAAGTAAACTTCCTTCCAAGTTTTCCATTTGGAGAAACAGAGCTGCACTTGAAATCTCCACCGTGAAGAGGTTATCGCAACCTCTCCACCTGTGGCTGACCTGAACGAAAGACGGACTGGACTGTTCAGCGAGTCTCATGTAAATATCAACAAAACTACTTATTCTGTGTTGTTTTTGTTTTGTTTGAACACCCCTCCTTCCTCCTAGCTTTTACTGTAAATTTCACTGCATAACAAATCAGAAGCTCTCTCATGTTTTCTATGTAGCACTGGATGAATATTCACCACGACGTACTGAGCTTTACAAAAAGAAGATCTGGCCTCGATGGAACTTTTGTTGGCTCATGAAGAACAGGTAAGTGAATTATAATTTTGAAAGTTTCATATTTTTGTTCACTCAATCGTTTATCTACTTTGGAGAAAAACGACATACATACCAGAAGAACTGTAGCCCTGGCCTTGTGATTCATTTAAAGGAGGACTCATTCAGAGTTATTGAGATTATGCAAGGTAAAACTTCTGTGGCTTTACCAGCCTAACCTAAACATTTGAATTCACTTTTCAATGAAATCTTAATGATGAACTCAAAAACTGTAAGTGTGTGTTTTGTGTGGTGTGCCTGTATGGCTGCAGTTCTTTTAAGATTGTATGCCAAGTGAAAGAGCTCAGCTGTGCGTTATAATATTCAACATTATTCAACATATTCAACATTAACCCTCAGTTCACCCTTTAATAAAATCACACTCGAGATCCTAGAAGCCATTTTGTGTCCTCTACTTTAAATTTTGCCAGAAAAGCACACTCCGAGTAAAGTACAAAAAAAAGAAGCTTATTTTTAAATGTAAAAGTATGAAGTGGAAAACTTGAGCAAAATTGGAGCCTGGTATATGTCAATAAGGCATGATACATTTTTGGTGCATTACAGTGTATTGAATGGGTTTATGCACAGAAAAACGGCATATCTCCATTGATTTTCATTTTAAATGCATTTTTGACTTAGACATTAAAATAAGATGGATTCCAATAGAAATATGAACAAAAAGGGTTTGGCTGTGTTTGTCTGAGAGTCCAGCACAGACACTGTCACCCTGTGACTGCCCCCCTGAGGCCCCTGTGTGAACACATAACTCTGCCCAGAGACAAGTCAAAACAAGTCAACTTCAGAGTACAGCATCTCCCTCTTATCGGCCGCCACAAAGTTGGCTTGTGTTTTTTGATGTTCCAAAGTGTAAATAAAGTCAAAGAACTGCCCAGATCATTTTCACTGTGGACATTTTGTTTGTTAAAAAATGAGTAGAGGCTGCAGTAAAGAGGAGGCTCTTGGCTGTAACGCAGCCGGTTGAAGAAGAGCTTCTCAGCAGCTGAGATGAAGAGGAGGCTGAGAGTCATGGAGAAACCAAAGAAGATGACAGCAGCAGTGTGGAGTGTGGAGAAGGTGTCAGAGGAGGAAACTGGCAAGTTGGAAGCAGAGAAGGAGGAGGAGAGTAAGGAATAGAAGAATGAAAAGAAGGAGGACAAAGGAGTGGCTTTGTTTTGAGAGTCATACTGAGAGTTGACAGTAACAGATTCCAAATGCAAATAACACACTTGAAATGAACTCCAGACCTTCTATCTGCTCCTTGTAGATGGGAGACTGAGGGAATAACACACACCGGGCCATGGAACAACTGAGCCATAATTTGTCCCATTACTTTTGGTCCCTTAATAAGTGGGAGGCACATATTCAAACTGTCATAACTCCGACACTGCTCATCTGATTTGGATACCCTCAAATTAAAGCTGAAAATCTGCAGTTTGTTTCATTTCTAATCCATTGTGGTGATGAATAGACCAAACAAAATAAGAACTGTGTCGACTGATTGTATGTGTCATATGTGTGTATGTAGCTCTATGATTTTGATTTTTTAAAGCAGAAAAAAACATGAATGTATTGTGATTTTAACAGCCATTTAAAATAGAGGATTCTGAGACCACAAGTTTTCTTTTTTTCATTTCATTTCAGCACTGAACGTAACAAACAAATGAACTTACTTTATCCTATTTTATTGAAAACCTGTTCCTCATGAAGTCAAAGTAATTCCTACTCGACTAAAAGTGCCAATGCAACAAAAGTTCAAAGCCATAGCAAAAGTGGTTGGGGTGGAATAAGGTAGATACCAACGGAAACATTGTCCTTAAAATAATTATTTGATATGAGAATATTCAACTGAGCAATGCAGATTAGAAACCGCCACTGCATCCATCTAATGTAGCCACAATTGGTAATTTTATTTTTTGTCATGTCAGGATGAAATGGAGTTTCAAGAGGGGACTGTTGCACTGGTGAAAGATGATGTTCCTGGTGGAGTTCCATTCTCCACACAAGAAGTCTTCGTCTTCGATCTTGATGACCAAATGGTGACGTCTGACAACTCATGGACATGCACTGGTGTTTGCTTGAGCTCATCTATGCACTCCATCATAGCCATCCAGAGAAGTGCGTTGGTTTTTTTGAGTTTATTCAAGTTGTACTGATGACACTCAATGATGACAGAAGACAAATGACACTTCAAATGAACTTGATTAGAGTCATTCATCTTTTCACACGCACTTGTACGATTTGTAAAACCTTAGATGGAGCCACAATACTATTCATTTGTATGTGTTTTTACATCTTTACTATTGACCCTTGGCACGTACGTCACACGATCGCGTGGGTGTGCCATATTGGACGGCAGAACAACATGAGCGCAGCATTGCAGGGAGCACAAAATTAACAAAAACTCACACTATGGCAGTTGTTTGTCAATTAAGTGATGGCTACTTCCAATGCATTTTTTGGAGAAAGTAAAGATCGCACACCTGGAAGCTGACCCAGCGGACTGACAAACATCGCAGATTTCTATAGAATCAATGAACGAAGCACAAAATTCTTTTTAATCTGAGGTGAAAAAGTTTGATTTAGATTATTCTAAATTATAGATGATCAATGAGCTCCATTGATGACAGTTAGTTTGTGAATATATGAACAATGCATTAGCTGCAAGTTGGATTGTACATACATTCATACAAGTTCATTTTCATTCACTTAGCGCTTCGTAAATGGTTAAAGACGTGCCACACCGTCTAACACCGGCCATTTAACATAGTCATGATCTTAACATTAGCATTGAAAAAGTGCTTAATGCTGATCCCTGAGTGCTTTGAGTGCTTCCAGTTCTTCAGCTTTATCACTGCTAATCGCTGCTGACCTCCGGTGTTTGGAAACAAAACATGGCGTTCCATTTGCCTGCTATTATTCCATGTTTTAGGGAGACTTGGCATTATCCTCCAAACATCACAGACTATGAAAAACCAGGGCTGTTTTTGCAACTGACAACCACTGGACACACATGAGTGGAAGTGTTTTGTGTTTATTACTGTTAGGGATTAGCGCAGAAATTAGCATACGTGCTAACAACCTCGTGATAACATTTTTATATCTGCCGTGATTCTGGACAATAATGGACCACAAACAAAGCGGGTGATAACAGCTTGGCAGGCAAACACATGTTTGCGCTGTCTACAAATGACAAAATTACAATTTTTATTTGCTGCTCCATCAAAATGAATTGATATAATGTAAAACACAAACGTGAGCATTCTGGTACAGGCCTCACTCCTGAAGGGTCTATACGATTAAATGTTTCATTAGGTTTACACCTGAGAGCTCAATTTAACTTGTAAAATGTATAAAATTAGTTGATTAATGGGCAAGTTTTCATAAAGAGTTTCATAAGCAGCTGACTGAATAATTAAACTGTCCTCGTTCATGAGAAACATCATTCCCTCTCCACATTGAACAAAACATGGCTAAAGGGTTTTTAAGCATCACAAATGGCATAAATTAACTGCAGAGTAAATACAATTATGTCCACTAAAGCAATGAAAAAAGTTAGCCAGTTCACTATTGTACTTAGATTTCATGGAAATCAAATCCATTTGTGACATTTACAGTGAAATGTTTTAAACCACCTTGTGTTGGAGTCTGTGGCCTGCAAACAGTGGACCCCGCAAAGCCATAATGCACCTTTAAACCTTATGATTTATAAATTGTAATGAAAAAAATAGCTGCTCCTTGAGACTTTTAATCTTACCAGTTTATCAAAATGTAGTTATATATTTTTTAAGTATACAGGAACTAAGGCAAAACACTACAATCAAAACTCTTTCTTTTTTTTTTTTTCAATTTTATTTTAATTTTGTCAATTTGCTCTCTCAACATATCAGCTTTCATATGGAAACAATAAATATGCTCCTAAAAATGTTTTATGTCTTAAATGTTTTTATTTTACTGAATCCACTTTAGTTACAATGTTCCATAAATTTCTATGGAATTTCTTAAAATGCATAAAGTAAAAAAGTAAGAAGTAGCTCCTAAGTAAAGTAACTCCTACACCAAACTGTACAGTCTTGGACTCAAATATATATGTGATATGTGATGTCAAATATCTGAAAAACATCTTCCAACGTGGGAGTTCAGCAGGAAGTGTTTTTTTACGGTCGGAGGGAGAGGATTTTCAAGACAGGATTCATCAAACAGGCATGAATGAAACAAAATGCACCTCCGGGTGTGTTTTTGATGACGGAATTATAAAGAAGTCAATTTTGCATTATATTTGTCCTTTAAAATGAACAAGTTTTGTTCACATTGTTAAGACTGTAAACATCACCTTTAATAAACTACCTACAACTTGCTCAAATTTAGTCATACCTTGAGTTCTACACAGTGACAGTCTTTACAGGACTGCAGTTGTGTCTGTCTCTTTCAGGGAGATAACTTGGCTGTTTTTCAGTTTGCTTGAATGAGCTCAAACAAAACAGCATCAAGAGCTTCCTCACAAGAACGAGAGAAAAATAGCAAAAGATTCAATGTAATTTAACTTTTCACAACTTGTGTTTGTTACCTGTTTGAAAAGTTTTTAGAAATAATACACAAATGAAAACAAAAGAATGACGCAAACGAGTCCACTCCACTGCAGCAACCTGGCTCCCAGACACAAACAAACTTTAAAGGGGACGTACAATCGACTTTGATGAGTTTTAACCATGTAAAAACTATGTTCCCTCATCATTAGATTACACGGAGTGTTAGTGTAGCAGTACTGCTTTTTAACTTAACCTCTAATTTAAATAACAAAACAAAAGCCAACAACGCCACCAGGTATAACCCAGAAAATAAAATAATAAGGACACAATCATCATAATCACAATCATTGCAATCATTAGGAGGCATATTATAATTTAGTCAGTTTATTAAATAAATAACCATTTAGTTGATAGTTGTTGAGATCCTTTAAACATTTGTTCACAGCTGTTCACAATTGCACATTTTCACATTCTTGTTCAATTGCAAATGCTCTCATGGCTCCTTCCCCGAATAATAGTCCCTTAAAATAAAAGCAGTAAGAACAGGCAACGTGACGATCATGGACAGGATCCAAACAGGACCGAGGTAAGACCGCCCCCTTTACCTGGACTGTTTAATATCATTAGCTCACTGAAAAAGACAGCCACAAATGCGCCTGTTATGATCTAACCTACTTCATTTTAGACACCAGTTGACGCGCACCCTGGTGGGCTGGACCTGACCTATTCGGACCCCAGCTCCAAGGGTTGCCAGACGCTAAAGCACAGAACAAGGCTGCCAGAAGCAGTGACTCGCGGAGCCTTGAGCCACACAGGCTTTTACAGTCTAAAGCGCCACCTACTGTGCATCATTTACAAGGGCAGAAGTGCATACTGGATTGCTTCATGCATGTTTGATTTAATACTGTATTGTCCTGCAACTGAGTTTGAGCACTCAGGCCACCTATCCCCGCCCACATCCTTGTACTTAATTGAGATTATTTGATAAATGAAAGTGTCTCTGGCAGGTTGGACCACTCATTTAACTAAAATGTTGTTAATTTCAAATTCTGATCAAATCTTTACAAATTTGACCCCAGTTTAACTTTTTAGGTTTTTAATTTTTCTTCCTGGTTGTAAATGATGACATGTCACTAGGAAATTACTAATGGCGTGTTTCGACTAGACCTGGGCCCACAGACCGGGTTCACTTTGGTACGGCTCAGGCTTTTATTATTATTTTTTTTTGAGATGATAAACAGTACAAATGACACAAAGACAGGTGATACATAAGACGTGACACAGAAACAAGTGTATTATTTGGTCATGTTGAAAACAAAGATGTGTTATGCGAGTGTAGGGAGGATGTGGGATAGAGGTCAATTAAAGTGAGGGAATAAAAAGAAAGAGATTTAAAAAAAAGAGGGCCGTTTCTGTTAATGGCGGACTGTGTTTCCTGCAGAGGTCCAGCTCACAGGGGTCCACCACATGAGCAGCTGACGTCACCCAAACATGACATGAATGTTTTCTATATGAATAAAATCTAAATCTTACCTGAAGTACACTTTTTTTTTCATGCGGCCTATCTCCCCTGTTCGTAAAAATATGTTTAATAATTACACATTTGTAAGACGTGGATAAAGCGTGCGTAATGAAGACACGGCTTTTGTTATTTTCGTCAGCTTCTTCTGTTTCACTTTTTTGAACCTCTACGCCACTTTTTAATAATCTCTCTCTGGATTTGTTGGGTTTGGATAGAGTTGGTTGCTTTATGAACTGCATCGTAAACAGGAAACGGCTGATGCTAACGTGTGCTAGCTTTGTCTTGCTAAGTTATAGTTTCTGGAGATACGTCTGTTTTTCACAAGATCAAGTCAGCGTTTTGTGAGAAATCCTTATTATGTCATGGTGTCTGCTTTTTTCCCTTTTATTTTCACCTGAGTCTGCATTCGCTTTTGTTCTCTCTCGTCCAATCATCTCGCTCTCAGCACTGGGAGCTAGTACCTTTTGTAGCCCCCCCCCGAAAAGCTCTCAACCGCCCGGCTGAGGGGTCACTTTTCACTTTTGTTCAGTGCAAACGCAAACGGAAACATGACTCAAGAAACCATCCTGTCCAGTACACCAAAACTCCTCTGAAATCTTTTTTTTTTTTTTTTTTTTTTTTTGACTAAGAAAAATATATGTGAACACCTTTATTTTGTTTCAATGTTTACAATGTTTAAAGAGTAAAAAAGCTGTTTATTTTCTGTAAATTATGCATAACCTTTGGCTTCCTAGTGTGGTGTCATCAATTTGTTAACTTTCTGTAATTTTCTACACATTTAAGACCAGGCTCAAAACATTCCTCTTTGAAATAGTTTATGGCAGGTCCCACAGGCCAATTTTTCTTGGCCCTCAAGTTTCCTGGTGAATTGGCCCACATTGTCCTAAGACATACTTTTTACAGCAAATTTCAGATTTTCTACTATTATAACTTGAATAACTAACATTTTGGTGCAGCACAGACCTGATATTAAGGCACTGAGACTGAATTTAAATGTGGTGGCACTTTAAAAATCAAATTAATGCAACTTTTTTGAACGTTTCACGATTATTTTGTGGCCCTCCCCTTGGTCTACATTTCAGTATGTGGCCCTCGGTGGAAAAAATTTGGACACCCCTGGTTTATGGTCAGGCCAGTCAGGAACAGAAATAAAAACCTTCAGTTTTAGCTCTGTTTGCTGAAGTATGGAGCTGGAACACTGTCCTCCTTTTTTTCTACTTTCCATCAACAATATTTAAGATTTTTTGTTCAACTGTAGTCTGTTCATTGCTGTTCACATGTTTTTTCTTTCTCCACTTCCCTCGTGTTATTGACAGACAGTATATTAGAACATTATTTTGTGACATTAGAATTGTGCTTGTTTAGAGAAAGTACATTTATTTCTGCAAAACATCTGATCCATTCACTGTTTTGATGATTAAAATGGCTGTGTTTCATATTCAGTTTGTGCAGGTCACGGTTTAACAAAGAAACACTGTTGTTCAAACGTATTTCGTTCTTAAAAAACGGTGATATAATCGCAGAATGGCTTCTAGGTTACAGTAAAGCATGAGGCTAAGCTGTCTTCAGAAAAGCAGCAGTACGTTACACACTGCTCCTTTTGGATTATTTTGAGAACAACCTGAAGTGAACCATTGAAGTAAAAGTGCTTAAAATAGTCGGCCTGCCTGATCTGTGGCGCCTTATACTTTCCAAGTCATCCAGTGAAGAGAGATCAGAAGGTTTCTCATTTGAATGGTAATGCTAGACGGAGTTTTTATGAATATATATTAGAGGAATTATCATAAATATAGAGCCCTATTAACGCGGGCCTATTCTTAAGCCGATCACATTGTCGAGATTTAAAGATTAACCAATGTTTTCGCTGACAGTTTGAATATTTGCAAGAAAAACAAGATTATTTTTAATGACTACCCAGGCACCAACGCTGACGTTCATTGCGTTTCAAAATGTTATGTCATTTAGAACAAGGATGGAATTAAAATTTGAAAAAGAATTGATGAAAATGTATGGGCTTGTGCTACGAATAAATCTAAGCTAATTCAGAACTGAACTGAAGATATGTGAATGTGTATTACTAATTAGCTAAGTATTTATTTTTCTGTCTGTGTGTATACATTTGTCTATCAAATATTAGACTAGCTTTCCTACTTTTAAGTGTGTATTATTGTGTGTACGAGCAGCGGGCAGTGAGCAGAGGATTGTAAAATGTTCCCAGACAGTTTAAAGTGCACAGATCACAGACATAACATTTTACAACAATTACTTGTCTCTCACTCACATGAAGGAAGCCACACATTTACTGTTTCCAAGAACAATTTGCTACAAGCGAAGGACTGCGAGTGCACCGAGTTCAAGAGCCGAGTGTTTAGTGGGGTACAAATTTTCATTTTCAGAGTGTGAATTTAAGGCAAGACACTGCAGGCAAAACTCATTTAATTTTTTTTTTCTTTTTTGGTCAGTTTGCTCTCTCAACATATCGACTTTCATGAGGAAACAAACTTGTCTGGTCTGCTCTTAAATATGATTTATTACTTCACTGAATCCACTTCATCCATAGATTTCTCTGGGACATTGTAAATTAAAAGGCCGTTTTCTTAAAATGCATTTTTCTCCCTCGAGACATAAAGATCAGCCTTAAAGTAGATCCTACACCAAACTGTACAATCTGGGACTGAACAAGATTCTGACAAAACGTACAGAAGGATTATTTTTTATATCTAATTCTAAAACTGAATTTTTTAATTTTTTTTTTTACTTTTAAGTGAAAAAAATGAAGCGAAATTTGAATTTTTACGACAAATTTCAGTCCAATCTAGTTTACTTAAAAACTAAATAAGAAATCCAAAATCCCCTCTGTACTTTTAAACCTGGTTCTGTCCATTTTTCCAGTTTTAAATGTCCCAAATATGTGTATTTTTGGCCATAAAATGCCTTATTTCTACATGAAAACATAACATGATGAAAAAAAATATTTTTTTTTCTTACATTTATGTGAGTAAACTACAGGAGAAGTTTACAACTGATTCTAAATTTAAGATTTTTTCCTGTTCACCTGCAATGGTTAAAGTAGGTGAGATTCTCTACTATCTGCATGACTTAATCACCTCATTTGAAATAAGTTTAGTTTGGTTCTAGTTGTATAATTAAAACAATTTCACATCAAGTAGCTGGTTATATCACAGTATTTGTCTTATTTGAAGGGCACTACATAAGCACTTCACTTTAGTGTCTTCCAAAGTGGCACTGATGTAATATTTATCTGTTTAGTTTAGTCTAGTTCACCTTGGTATTTCTAAAACTTCAGTTTGTATCATGTATCTTTTTTTTTTTGTAGAATGTAACTTACTCACTACTACTAACTTCTATGTTTCAAAGGACACATATTCTGCTAGAGTGACTTTTTTGAGCTTTAAACCTTGTTCTAACAATGTTCTTTCATTAAAAACACACCTGAAGTAGCATTCAGTTGCATTCATGCTGTTTTGAGGAATGTTTAGTAGAAAATCCTCCCCTCTCCGAGTGTCAAACACACTTCCCGCTGAACTTCCTGGATTTTCGGGGCTATTTTCAGATCATCTACGTCACTTATCTGAGAATGTTCCACTGTTTTAAGTCCTCAAATCATCGCTAAACTTGTTCTGAGCATTTCTGCCTCATAACTGATGCTGCAAATCCTCTTCACAATGTCTTTTCAGTGCTAACTTCTCTAAATTGTATATATAGTGCATCCACTGGCTGAATGCACTCAATAAGTGTCATTGAATTAAAACTTTTTTAACAGGACATGGCAAATTTAAGGTACTCAAGAGCATGCTAATAACAATATGAAAAATGCTGAATATTTTTTCCTTTAAAGGTGCGCAATGCATGCAATGCTTGTCTCCATGGAAAGGCAGATGGGAGACTTTGGGAGATTTCGCCTCAAGCTTGCGTGAGCTGGTGCCGCAGATTGTTTGATGCAGAACAGAGGAGATGCAAGAAGCACGTGTCGTCTCACAAACTGGCCTGTGCTGCAGCCGATCATTTCAGCGGGACACTTACTTACTTATAGTGCTAGGGCTGCTCAATTACAGAAAATATAATAATCACAATTATTTTTGTCATAATTGTATTCAAACAATTGATCGCTTTGAAAGCCCACATTTTTCTATCCCCATAGGCTATTAGATAAAGAGTTAATTTGAATAATATTTGGTGTTATTTACTGGACTAACTTGACCTGAAGTAACTTGACCTGTGACTTGTGGTTAAAGACATTTAATGTGCGTGTGACTGCACACAAGTGACATTTTGTTTGTGTGCAGTGTTTTTATGTGGCAGGGACAGGTTTAAAGGATATATATATATACATACATACATACATACATACATACATACATGTTTACACTATAATAGAGGTATTTAGAATACTGATCTCAGTGTAGTGCATCACTTATTCAACCATGCCAATCAATCAATCAATCAATTATATTTTATTTGATCAAACTGTATTTGTCCCCGGGGGGCAATTGAAAGGGCAGAAACAGCTTGTTTAAAACACATCTGAACACTCCTGTAGCCCTGCGACGAGTTGGCCACTGTCCAGGGTGCCCAAAGTCACTGGGACAGGCTCCAGTCACCCGCGACCCCTAACGGGAATAAGCGGTAGAAAATGAATGAATGAATGAATGAACACTCCCGCATTCATCAGTTAAAGCACACACACCACAGAATTAAAAAAAAAAAAAAAAAACAGCAACAATAATAATAAATAAATAGTCCAGTTCATAAGGTAACACAGTCCATTGCAGAATACATTTTTAATTCAGGTATTTAGTATTCTTTAGCTAAATACACTTTTTAGATATCCTACCCCACATTGCCACACGTTTGGGTGACAGTTTTATCTGTCATTCTTTAAAACAATCACCCTGAGCAAAGGGACTGGCAGAGTGATGATGGACCCGCGCTGTAAACACTCCAGGTAGATTTCAGAGCCCTGGTTTGAGCATAGAGCTGTGTTAAATAACAACAGCACTGAATAACAAAGCCCTATTCAGACAGGATTAGTTTTATCTCGGGACCTCAGGTAAAATGGAATAGTTACAAATGTCGTCTATGTTTCTCGTCCCGTGTGAATCCTCCATGTCGGTGAAAATGTCTACTGTATTTCAGCAAACTCAGAGGTCCTAATATCATGTTAGTCCTGTGTGATGCTCATGTCTGTGATTTGGGCTGTATTTAGTTGCTGCTATAAAGACCTCCAGAAGTAGTGGCAACTGAGTATTAAACAGGAGGAGGCTCTTTGGGAAAGTTTGGGTTCTTTTGATTCACAGTTTGGATCGGGGGTGAGGTTTTTTCAATGTGTGACGTGACTCGTACGTTTCGTAAGTCCATAAATCCTCACCGGCCTCGTACTGAGCATTTCTAATCACGATCACTACAGCTAGTAATGGCTAACTCTGATTTCTTGGAAAACTACACTTGTTTAGAAATGCGTATTTCACTCTTTAGCCAGTAGATGATATGAAATTCAGTCAGTGATCGTCGATGTAATCCCTCATTCGTCCAGGCGTGTTCCATCGTAGAAAAGGTTTCAGGGGTTGTCATCCGGACGCTGTTTGAAGATTGAGACATTTCGACTTCTATCCAAAAGTCACTGTCAATCAGAGAGCTGGTCTGGGAACTCCGGTTTATATGCTACTAGAGTAGTGACAGCCCCGCCTACAGGGAGGAGTCACTGATAGCCTGTTCATCGTTTGCCCTGCCTAGTGTCACCTGACCCTGATAATGTTTCTGTTTTTGTCAGGTTAAGTAAAGTTCAGTAAGTGATGTGGAAAACAGCCCAGATACAGATGTTTATTTAGTTTTTTCTAAACTTTTTTTTTATTAAAAATGAGATGCCAAACTTAACTAACATTTTCAATACAAAAGAAGGGGGGTGCATTTGCGTCTTTTTACTAGCACTGTATTTTCACAACTGAGCTGCAGAGGAAGCTCTGTCACAGAAGCTACTTCTGTTAGTTCTGTTTTGCATTTTTCACATTATTATTAGCCTTTAAGTGTGCTTTTAAGTGCCTTAAATTTGCCCTCTCGTGTTTTGAAATAATTAAAAAATGTGTATTATGCACTAAATGAACATGTTTGTCTGCTGTCTGAGCTGACACTGACTGAGTGTATGCAGCCAGTAGATGGCGCCTAGTGTAACCCGTGGTATCACAGCATGAGTGCAAGCAGGGTCTAGCAGGCAGGCGTCACAGACGTGTGGGGTGAGGAAGGAATTGTTCTTGTGTAAAAACAATTAGTACACAAGCTGCAGGTGGGGCCACGCTGCCTCCAGCATGGGCTCGTCATCCAGCATGGGCTCGTCCTCCTCTGGGTCAAACTCTGCTCCGGTCGGATTTGAAGACGGAGGGAGAGTGCAGATTACGTTCACCGATAACCTGCACACCGCCTCGGAGTAGACGACGTTGTGATTTTTCTGACCAGTGTGATTGTGATTAGATTTGTGATTTATGTTTTAATCACAAATTCAGTTCAAATTCACATTTTAAACACAATTTTGTCGCTTTTAGTCATGTTTTTGTCACGTTCAATTGTTTGTCATATTTAAACATGTCTTTGCCACAGTTAGTCGTACCTTTGTCGTTTTTAATTGCGTTTTTGTTGCTTTGAGTCAAGCTTTGGTGCATTGAGTCGCATTTGTTGCTTGTAGGTGCGTTTTTGTCGCTTTTGGACACATTGTTATCACTTTTGCACTTTTGTCCTTTGTTTCAGAACATGTTTGTACAAATCTAAACTACAGTCTTAGCAGTTTTTATTCAGTTCAAAGCAAGACATTTGCCGTTTGCACTTCAAATATTGCAGTCTTTGTGATTTGCTAATTGCAACCATTAAAATTGCAATTTTTAGTCGATCTGGTTTAACTATGCAGCTCTGGCCTTTAAGAGGTAAATAAAGTCATCTGCTCAGAGGCTAAACAACAGGAGAAAAAGTGTGTTTGAACAGACAGCTGCATTAAAGACACAAAGAGTCAATCACAAAAATAGCAGATTGTCTCAGGGACAAGTTCTCGATTCCATTTTTATTACCGTATCGCCCAGACCTACAATGGAGTCTAGCGGTTCGGTTACATGAGTGAATGTGGAAGAAAAGAAGTGTATGTGAGACGTCGGGGTGACAGACATGTGACAGGACAGAGGCATATGGGTTTTCATTACTGGATGGGTGTTTTGTCAGATATAATGGCAGAGTCTCCACAGGGATGTCGCACCTTTTACAGAAGAAACTGCGTGATAGTGCATTTTCTGTTGAATCCAAGAAAATCATATTGTTGTATTACTTTCTGAGGCGGCTTTCTCGGGGATTAAGTGAAGCCCGTCAAAACACCTACGCAGCAGGAAAAAGTAAAGCTCCAGAAGAAACAAAGATGATAATTCTGTAGTTTTTAATCCGCTACACCTGCAAGATATGTGACTTAGAAATAAACGCTGTAGAAATGCTTGTGGCGTGTGAGCTCCACTGTAGTTCTAGTGTTTGATGCATTTTTATTTGTGTTTTTGGCTTGTTTTAGTTCGTCCTTGTTTAAACACTTGATTTAGTGCTAGTTTAGATCAAAGTACAGACCAAGGAGCAGACATTTCTTCGATGTGTGACATGACTCAGAGAATCTTCTTTTCTGTTTTTAAATTAATATAGCCTCTCCAAGACTGTCATAAAGTTATATTGTTCTTTGTAAAAAAAAAAAAAAACACTTTATTTTTAGTTCTAAAACATGAGATGTCAAACTAAAGATACCAACAGCATGTTTAAAGGCCAATAACAGCACAAATTAAGCATGATATTTGTCCCTGAATAAAAATTATTTTCCGCACTGGTAAAATCTGTTGGTTGTTTTGTTGAACCATGTCTTTGCTGTAAAAACTTAAACCCAAATAAGTAGGCTACTTTACTTGTGGTGTAATGACACATGTCTGCAATTCTATATTAAATAGGCTACATGCTTTGTAGGCCTATTGGATTAGTCCTGGTTTAGACCTGCTTTAATTCTGCACAATACTGGTTTGGCAATTAGCAAGATCAATGTTGGTAAATATTACAAATTATTATTACAAAAAAAAAAAATCTCCTTAGCAGCTGTAATTATA
>CM033619.1:22034811-22119811 GCA_019453435.1 Rhinogobius similis | reverse complement strand
ACCACCCGCAGGAGGATCCATAAGGGGCCGGGTGCGGAGAGATCTGGGAGGCAGTCGAAGGCGGGGACCTCGACGACCAGATCTCCGGACACAGAAACTAGCTCTGGGGACATGGAATGTCACCTCGCTGGGGGGGAAGGAGCCTGAGCTCGTGCGGGAGGTCGAGCATTTCCGACTAGATATAGTCGGCCTCACCTCCAGCACGGCCTGGGCTCTGGAACCCGCTCTCTCGAGAGGCTGGACGCTCCATTTCTCTGGCGCGTTCCGGGGAGAGGCGGCGGGCTGGTGTGGGCTCATAGCCCCACAGCTCAGCCGCCACGTGTTGGAGTTTACCCCGGTGAACGAGAGGGTCGCGTCCCTCCGCCTTCGGGTGGGGGACAGGTCTCTCACCGTTGTGTCGGCCTACGGGCCGAACAACGGTGCAGAGTACCAGACCTTCTTGGAGTCCCTGGGAGGGGTACTGGACAGTGCACCGACCGGGGACTCTGTTGTTCTACTGGGGGACTTCAACGCCCACGTGGGCAACGACAGTGACACCTGGAGAGGGGTAATCAGGAGGAATGCTCCCCCCAATCTGAACCCGAGCGGTGTTCAATTATTGGACTTCTGTGCTAGTCATAGCTTGTCCATAACGAACACCATGTTCAAGCACAAGGTCCATCAGTGCACGTGGCACCAGGACACTGGCCGGAGGTCGATGATCGACTTTGTTGTCGTGTCATCTGACCTTCGGCCGCGTGTCTTGGACACTCGGGTGAAGAGAGGGGCGGAGCTGTCAACTGATCACCACCTGGTGGTGAGTTGGATCCGCTGGTGGGGGAGGAGGCCGGACAGACTCGGCAGGCCCAAGCGTATCGTGAGGGTCTGCTGGGAACGGCTGGCAGAGCCCTCTGTCGGCAGGGTCTTCAACTCACACCTCCGGGAGAACTTCTCCCAGATCCCGGGGGAGGTTGGAGACATTGAGTCCGAGTGGACCATGTTCTCCACCTCCATTGTCGATGCGGCGGCTCGTAGCTGTGGTCGCAAGGTCTCTGGTGCCTGTCGCGGCGGCAATCCCCGAACCCGGTGGTGGACACCGGAAGTAAGGGATGCCGTCAGGCTGAAGAAGGAGTCCTATCGGGCCTTGCTGGCTCGTGGGACTCCTGAAGCAGCTGACAGGTACCGGCAGGCCAAGCGTACTGCAGCCCGGGCTGTCGCAGAGGCAAAAACTCGGGATTGGGAGGAGTTCGGGGAGGCCATGGAGGAGGACTATCGGTCGGCCTCAAAGAAATTCTGGCAAACCATCCGACGCCTCAGGAGGGGAAGCAGTGCTTCACCAACACCGTTTACGGTGCAGGTGGAGGGCTGTTGACCTCGACTGGGGATGTTGTCGGAAGGTGGAAGGAATACTTTGAGGATCTCCTCAATCCCACTGTCACGTCTTCCGAGGAGAAAGCAGAGGCTGAGATCTTGGAGGCCCTGGCTGAAGTCACTGAGGTGGTTGACAAGCTCCTTGGTGGCAAGGCTCCGGGGGTGGATGAGATCCGCCCTGAGTATCTTAAGTCTCTGGATGTTGTGGGACTGTCTTGGTTGACACGTCTCTGCAACATCGCGTGGCGGTCGGGGACGGTACCTCTGGACTGGCAGACCGGGGTGGTGGTCCCTCTGTATAAGAAGGGGGACCGGAGGGTGTGTTCCAACCACAGGGGGATCACACTCCTCAGCCTCCCCGGTAAGGTCTATTCCAGGGTACTGGAGAGGAGAATCCGACCGATAGTCGAACCTCGGATTCAGGAGGAGCCTGTGGTTTTTGTCCCGGTCGTGGAACACTGGACCAGCTCTATACTCTCCATCGGGTGCTCGAGGGTTCATGGGAGTTTGCCCAACCAGTCCACATGTGCTTTGTGGATCTGGAGAAGGCATTTGACCGTGTGCCCCGGGGCGCCTTGTGGGGGGTGCTCCGGGAGTATGGGGTGCGGGGCCCTTTGCTAAGGGCTGTCCGGTCCTTGTACGACCGGAGCAGGAGCTGTGTTGGCATTGCCGGCAGTAAGTCAGACCTGTTCCCAGTGCATGTTGGACTCCGCCAGGGCTGCCCTTTGTCACGGGTTCTGTTCATAATTTTTATGGACAGAATTTCTAGGCGCAGTCAAGGCGTGGAGGGCATCTGGTTTGGGAACCACAGGATCTCATCTCTGCTGTTTGCAGATGATGTCGTCCTGATGGCTTCCTCAAATCAGGACCTGCAACATGCACTGGGACGGTTTGCAGCCGAGTGTGAAGCGGCTGGGATGAGGATCAGCACCTCCAAATCCGAGGCCATGGTTCTCGACCGGAAAAAGATGGCTTGCCCTCTCCGGGTGGGTGGGGAGTCCTTGCCTCAAGTGGAAGAGTTCAAGTATCTCGGGGTCTTGTTCACGAGTGAGGGAAGGATGGAGCGTGAGATTGACAGGCGGATCGGTGCAGCGTCTGCAGTGATGCGGGCGCTGTATCGAACCGTTGTGGTAAAGAAAGAGCTGAGTCGAAAGACGAAGCTCTCGATTTACCTCAATCTACGTTCTACCCTCACCTATGGTCATGAGCTCTGGGTAATGACCGAAAGGACAAGATCGCGGATACAAGCGGTCGAAAAGAGCTTCCTCCGCCGGGTGGCTGGGCGCTCCCTTAGAGATAGAGAGGAGCTCAGTCACACTGGAGGAGCTCGGAGTAGAGCCGCTGCTCCTCCACGTCGAGAGGAGCCAGCTGAGGTGGCTCGGGCATCTGTTCCGATGCCTCCTGGACGCCCTCGGGAGGTGTTCTGGGCATGTCCCACCGAGGCGGCCCCGGGGTAGACCCAGGACACGCTGGAGGGACTATGTCTCTCGGCTGGCCTGGGAACGCCTCGGGATCCCTCCGGAGGAGCTGGAGGAAGTGTCTGGGGTGAAGGAAGTCTGGGAGTCCCTGCTTAGACTGCTGCCCCCGCGACCCGGCCCCGGATAAGCGGAAGAAGATGGATGGATGGACGTCACACATGGCGTATTCCTCACTTCCAGGGTCTAAGCTGCCACCGTTATTTCACATCTGATTTTATTTTTGACACGATGCCATTCTGGGTCAGTTTTGTTCAAATATATCAGCGATCAATACAAACATGACGGAGAAACTTTCACTGATTTCTGTGGGATAAGAATTTTTTTTTAAAAACTGCACATGCTGCACGTTTTATCTGTGCTAATGTTAATTAACTCTTTTTAGTCTTTACCAAAGGCCTGGACAGAGAAGTGTTGTACATATGGTACTGTTAAATTATATAAAAGAAAGAATTAGGCAGAGGAGCATTCTCAAAGGTGCATTACAATGTAGTTAGCTACTGCTTCAACCCAAAAAAACATGAAAATCAGAGCTAGTTCATCATAAACTGTCCAAAGTTACTGCTCATTCACCTATTTCAGTCTAACCATCCAAATGATTCACAGTGATGAGTTTGTAAGTGTTTTCCACAACTTACAGAGCGGATTTTACAGTTACAGTAAAGCTAACAACAACTAGCATGCTAACGGCGCACTTCGGTGTTTTTTGGACAATAAAACTCTCTGATTAGACACAGACGACACACAGTGGTCTGACAGAGCTGCTTTTACAATATATCTGTCCTGGGACAACACGGATTTACTTTATTCCATGAAAATAATCAGCGACAGATGCAAAGGACCCAGAAGTGAGAAAATATGCTGTGTGTGACGTCATCTCTTAACAGTCCCATTGACTGTTGGTAGAACAATAAAAAAACTCTTGCAGTCAAGACAGTCCAGCGATAACGTTCTTTGAAACATCGCCCCCTGGAGTCACAGATTTCGGGAAATGTTTGGTCACCAGTTTTCAGCGACAGACGGGAAGTTTATTTATTTCCGGGCGGTTCAGACCCGGTTCTGTGTCGCTCGGTTTTCCACCAAATGAGGGCTAGTTAGTGTCTGTTGTCATAGGAACGCATTGTTCACCAGCTAACAGTTAGCAATGGTTTTGTTTTACGCTCCATAGACCCTTTGAAAGTTTGTAAAAACATTCTAAATTCAGAATGGAGGTAAAAGTGAAGTGAAACATAATGTGATTTCACTGAGAAACTGGGATTAATCTCAGAATATCACAAAATATGACAAATCAAGGTGGTTCTGTCAAATAAAACCCACTCAGACACATGAGTGATGTCAGAGCCCGGTTTAAACACGTGTACTACTGGATTTAACACATCTGTTTATTTAATAGGAGCTTATTATAGACTCTGAGCATTTTTAACGAAGACAAAATCCTCATTCTTAGATTTTACTGGAGAAATACCCACAGACATGTTGAGCCCACAATAGTTTTTCATTTTATCTACACATCCACACACATCATGTGGTACTTTACCACAAATTATACTTTTTGTGAAGCTCAAATACAATTTTGAGGCTAGAAAAGTGTATATTCTCCATCCTTTGTAAAACAAAAGCAAACTAACTGATATTTCGAGCCTGGAAATAAAAATTGTTTCTTCTTTTTTAATAACCAAAAATTAAAATCCTGACTTTTTAGATCTGATGAAAGTGTTTTATTGTCTACTTCATTTTTCCTCCAGTCGGCTCCATTCCAGAATTCTGAACATTTCCATGGCAGAGCATATTAACATTTTTCTTGTATTTCAGATAAAACTGACTTTTATTTCTTGAATAACTGCTGGCTATAATAACTTTTATGGTTAATATTCCACTGGAACCAGTTCTCATCTTTGACCGTGGAACTGGTGCTGAATCCCAGTCAGTTTTCAGCCTCTGGAGCCAGCACTGGAGGTGGAGACTGTTTGGGCAACTCTGTCAATCCACAACACTATTACTTAAAGTCTATACAGGTTAGACAGGTTTTGTGTGGGGGTTTTTTTTTTTTTTTTGCCTATTATGCCTATAATGTTACTTCCTGGTTGGACATGAGCACAAATATGACATAGAAAGAGGTAATTCTAACTGTTACCATAGCAACCATTTTGAAAACAAGGGCAAAATCCATATTAATGGCACAACAGTTATGATTTAACGATAGGTAATACCTGATAAATGTCAGTTACTTATGTAACTTTAGTTCTATGAGTATGTGCGTAGCCCTCTACGGGCTTCGCTATTGGCTATTGGCTATCACTCGAGGCAGCGCCTCGCGCCTGAAAGATAAAACAATGTACCGCTCCAATCACCTTGGTCCCGTTCGCGCCACTGGGCCTATATAAGGCCACTCTACCCGCACATCACCCTCCTTGAACTCAGCATCAAGAAGAGGACAGGCCTGCTGGGCATGCAGGTAGAGGGCTACGCACATACTCATAGAACTAAAGTTACATAAGTAACTGACATTTCTATGTCGTATGTGCTACGCCCTCTACGGGCTTCGCTATTGGCATAACCTAGGCGAAGGACGAGGGAAAAATGTACTCCCAGCAGGCGTGGCATCGCGTGATTGAGCGCGCCATAATCCTCACCCATCTAACGGCGGGGCGCCAACGGGCGAAGACAACAGAAGCGAAGTGAGAGAAACCTTCCATCAGCGCCTCTCAAGGCGGCGTGGGTGCTTCCCAGGGTACAACGCCGCCGGCACAAGGGCCGCCTCTCCCAAGAGCTCCCACAGCAACTGCAACAAGGCGTGTGCCCGGCCGCCTCTCCCAAGAGCGCCGGCACAACTAACCGAAAACAAAAGGGGTGCGCAAGCCGCCTCTCCCAAGAGCGCCAGCACCCATCATCCGAGCCACTGGGCCAAGGCCGCCTCCCAAGAGCGCCTGCACCCGAATGAAGATGAAACTGACAACTGACCTGGTCAGATCACTCCCCCTCCCGGCACCATAAGGTGAAGATAGAAGAGCATTTAAACGCCTGTTGCCCCAGAACCGAATGGGCAACTGACTGCGTGGCGACATTCAGTAAATACGACTGAACAAACGTCGACGAGAGGATGACCAGGAGGCCGCCAAGCAAATGTCCTCAACAGCCACTCCTGTGCATGGCCGTAGAGGCTGCCACCCCGCGAGTGGAGTGGGCCCTGACGGGCGGCCGGTGGGGGACGCCCTGACTCTCGTGACGCTAAACGAATAGTGCATGGCACAACCAGTGGGCCAAGCGCTGAGCGGAGATCGCAGCACCCGATGTCTGGCCCCAAACCCCACAAACAGCTGATCAGACTGCCTGAAAAAGCGCCCGTGCGGTCCAGGTAACAGCGTAGTGCCCTGATTGGGCACGATAAATGACTACGCTCATCTTCCTCCGAGGAGTGTGGAGGGGGACAGAGCGGTCTCAGCCTAATAACCCTGGACCTGAAGGAAGAGGTAATGACCTTAGGTCGGAAGGCAGGGTTAGGCCACAATCTCCACCAATCCACCATCACTACTGAAGGACAGGCAAGACGGATGAACTGAGAGTGCGCACAAGTCACCTGACCTCTTGGCCGCCAGAGCCAAGAGGAGTGCAGTCTTATAAGACAGGCAGGTGATCTCAGCTCGATCCAAGGGTTCGAATGGCGGACCTGAGAGGCCATCCAGTACCACCTGTAACTCCCAGATGGGGGTAGAACGTCGCAGGGGGGGTCTCAATCTGAGAGCACCCGCAAAAACGCTTTCACCAGGGGATGGCTACGGGCAGTGAAATTCCCAACCGGGCGTGCCCAGACGCAATGGCTGCCGCAAAGCACTCCAAGGGTCGAGGCAGCCCGCCCTTTATCCAGGAGGCCCTGGAGGAAATCCAGCACTCCGTGAACCGTGCAGGAAGAGGCGCCCAAGGCCCTCTCCGTGCACCATGAAGCGAAGAGCTGCCAGCGCACGCTATACGCCCTCACCGTGGAAGGTGCTTGGGCACCTTGGATGGTGGCCACCACTGGAGGGGGGAAGGCCAAGGCCTAGTAGCCTTCCCTTTCAGCCTCCAAACCATAAGCCTCGCGCCTAGGACCGGGCGCGAGCGCAGGGCTCCCCGGCCTGAAGCAGTGCGTCGGGCGGTCTGGGAGAGGCCATGGTCTCCCCTCGCCAGCCCCACGAGTTCCGGGTACCACCTGGCACTCGTACTGTCCCGGAGCTACCACCAGGATGGACAGGCCTCCAGCCTCACTCTGTGCAGTAACGGAGGTATGAGGTGGAGGAGGGAACGCATACAGTAGACCCGCGGCCACTGTCTGTGAGCCAGTGCGTCTACGCTAGCGGCGGGTTGTCTCCCGACCTGAGCGAGAACCACAGTGGGCACTGTGCGCTTTTCTGCACTGGCGAAAAGGTCGGCTACCGGTTGTCCGAAGCGGCGCCATACCTCTGTCGCGATCTCCGGGGCCAGACTCCACTGCCGCGAGAGGCCCCCTGGACATTCTGTCCGCCCCACGCTGAGCGCACCGGGATGTGTCGGGCCTTCAGGGAGGAGAGAGATGGGCGCCCATAGGAGGATCTCCGCTGCACCCTGTGGAGTGGGGACCTGACCCTGTCTGTTCAGGTAGGCCACCACTGAGGTGTTGTCCGAACGAACCAGGACATGGTGACCCTCGAAGCTGCGAGGAGAAGTACAGGAGTACCCTCCTCACTGCCTCCATCTCCAGGAGGTTGATGTGTGACAGTGGTGTGGTCCATGGGCCGCCCACAGAGCACCGGCCTAGCACCCCGCCCCACCCGGCCAGGGAGGCGTCTGTGAACACCTCCGTGTAATGAGGTACACACCCCATCCGGACCCCCCGCAGCAGGTGACCTGGTGACATCCAGAACTCGATGTCCCTCCGTGCAGACAGCGGCACTGCCAGCACTTTCCGCCTGTCCCGCACTGGGTGAAGCCTGAGGCGGGAGAACCACCGCTGAGGCCCTCATGTGGAGGAGACCCAGGTGAACCACCGGGTGGGCCGCAGCCATCAGTCCCAGGAGGGATTGGATCTGAAGAGACTGAGCCTGTGGTCTGTCCAGGACAGCCCGTCCCTTCCTCAAGAGCGGACTGCCTCTCTAGGGAGAGAGAGGCACGCATGCTCCTGGAGTCCAGCAGCAGACCCAGGTACTTCATCTGCTGCGATGGGTGTAGTGAGCTCTTGTCCCGGTTCACTACAAACCCCAGCCTGGAGATGTGCTCCAGCACCATCTCCGTGTGAGCCTGCGCTTCCTGAGGGGAAGAAGCCAGGATAAGCCAATCGCCGATGTAGGTCAGAACCCTGACACCCTGACGACGTAATTGGGTCCAACGCAGCCTCCACACATTTGGAGAAAGTGCGGGCCAGGAATAGCCAAACGGGAGGCGGCAGTACTGCAACATTTCTCCCGACTGCAAAGCGCAGAAACTTCCTGTGTTCCCGCACGATAGGCACATGGAAGTAAGCATCCGTCAGATCCACTGACGTCATCCAGTCCCCGGCCTGACGCACTCTAGCAGGTGTTTGGTCGCCAGCATGCGGAATGGCCTCTTCACTATGTGATTGTTGAGGACGCGAAGATCCAAAATGGTCGAGCGCCCCGCTCTTCTTGGGGACCAAGAAATACGGGAATAAAATCCTTTCTGTGACTTCCTAGGTTCCACCTCTACTATCGCTCCGCGCCGCAGTAGAGAGGAGATCTCTTCCTGGAGAGCCGCAGCCCCTGCCGGATCGCGCAGCCTCGCCCTGAAAATGCCGCTGAAAGGCGGCGGTTTCGGGAAAATTGCAGCTGCATTCTCCTTATCGTTCTGTCCAACCAGGGGACAGGGGAGCCCCAGGCTCCTCCAAGCCCGGATAAAACCCCGTGAGAGGCTGCACCGCGGGAACTGGGGAACAGAGAAGGCACGGCCCGCCCACTGGTCCTGTCAGTGGGGGCCCTCACGCAAAGGGCGCAACAGCTTCTGTCATGGAGAGTCGTGACAGTGGCTCCGTGCTCCGTGATGCCGTAGTCACATTGCAGACACTCGTAGTGCACATCTGCACCGGGTCAGTCTCGCCCAATCTGCTCCTCTTTATTGCCCCTGCGTAGGCTAGAGGACCAGACGCAGCACAGCGAGAGGAGAGCACCGCGGTGTGTGTGTCCGGCTGTGCGGGGCCGCACCGCCCGGGACAAAATTGTGTGGAACGGGCGGCCACAGTGGGTCGCTGTCTCTCCACAACCGTGTGGAGGCAAGCGCCGCTCCAGCACCGCGATGTGTGGGGCGGGAACAGGGGGGACAGCACTCGCTCACCGACACAGCGCCGTGTGAGGGGTATTACGCCGAGCCGGTAACTGTATCCGCCTCCGTGCCAGAGCGAAAGCGAGTCACGGGACACAGGTTTGACTGTGGTCCGAGTCACGCTGCGCTCATGGCCCACACGCCGGGCGACCGCTCTCAATCACGCTCGCTGTGTTCGCCGGTCGGATTACGCCAGCAGTAGATCTGACCCTGGGCTCACTCACGTCCGCCGCACCGCGGCGCGGGCGGAAAGCTGCTCGTACAGTGAAAACTGCAGAGGGACCGGCGACAGCCGGGTTCTGGCTCGACCGAGCTCACCAACCGTTAGCCGCTTTGCTAGGCGGAGAGGAGGAAGCAGGCGAAATCGACTGAGCACGGACAGAAGACGCTCTCAATGCGTCTGAGCCGTGACGTGGCAGAGAAGTGCGCTCTTTCACCAAGTAACGGGCCGCAGCTCGGCCTTTATTAACAAAAGCGCGTCCCCCCCCTCCCCTCGGAGCAGCAGAAGCCGGCGATCGATCGGTTCTCGCCTCTCTCTCTCTTCTGCGCTGCGGTGCCGGGTCCCGGCGAAAGCAGAGCGCCGCTGGAGCCGGAGCAGAGGGCGCGCGCCGCCGGGAGAGAGACCTCTCCTTCCTGGTCATGGTCGCCGGGCGCGGGGCATGTTGGGGGCGCTGGGGGCGAAGGTGGGGGCCCAGCTGAGCGGACGCCTTGGCGGCGGAGTCCAGACGCTCCACCATGGTTTGGATATCCGGACCAAAGAGCGACGACGTGGACAGTGGGAGGTTGAGGAGCTGTCGTTTCTCCTGGTCCTTGAGGGAGGACAGACCCAACCACAGGTGTCTGCAACCCACCTGTGCGGCGCACATGGCCCGGCCGCCGCCAATAGCGAGGCCTGGGACATCCGGAGGAATGAGGCCATGGTGGTCCGCACCTCAGTCAGTTCCTCTGGTGATGGATCTGTGCGGCCCTAGCATCTCCGACATGGAGCCCGCCAGGAAAGCCATGTTGCTAGCAAAGTGCCACCACCTGAGCGGCATTTGGCGTAGCAGCGGTCAAACATGGCCATCGCCAACCTATCCCTCTCAGCAGGAAGAGACGGTTTCCCGCTCGGCCAAAGAGAAGACGAAGGAAGGAGGGCCAGTCTGACACCGCCTCAATGGGCGGTACACCAGACTCCCAGTTCCAATCCTGGATGTTACAGTACGGTCTGTACCCCAGTGCTGGTTGTCTCAAGCCCGGTGAGCGGCTGGTCCCAGTCACGCTTGGCATAGTGCATGATGGGCGCCATCGGGGCAGAGCACAGCAGTGCGAGGCCGGGACGAGCACGACCCGAGCCCGTCCGTGAAGTCCACCGTGGGGGCCGCCGATTTGCGGGGGAGCGCACGCTCATACGATTAGCAGCTGCAGTGAAGAGCGTGGGCAGTTGATCAAGCGGGTACCGGAAGCGGTCCGGTCTCCCTCCGAGAAGATGGAGGCCGCGTCTTCTTCATAGAGCCTGTGGTCATCTTCCTCGTCATAGTCCGCCCAGTCCTTCCTGGTGGAGGCAGCCACTGGGTGGGAACGGGCTGGCGGTGGCTCGGGTCCAGACGCCACCGGTGACGGCGGTTCTCGCCCAAGCATCCCCGGTCCTGACCGGGATGCTCAGGGAAACCGGGTCCATGAAGCCGCGGGCGCCGCTCTCGCCTCCCTGGGGAGTGAGAGGCAGGCGGGGCAGGTGGCTTCTTCTGCCGAGTGATGCCAGCCGAGGCAGAGGAAGCAGAAGTCATGACGGTCCTCGGCGAGGAGAAAGGAGGAGCACCCGCCGCACCTACGGAGCTCGACACCGGAGGGTGACGCCATCTCGAGCGGTAAGAGCGGCGAGTCCGTCTTGAATAGCTGTAGAAAGAATTTCGTTCTGAAAAGAACGTGCTCAGAAGTTTTCTCTCAGGCGCTGAGTGAAAAGGAGGGTGATGTGCGGGTAGAGTGGCCTTATATAGGCCCAGTGGCGCGAACGGGACCAAGGTGATTGGAGCGGTACATTGTTTTATCTTTCAGGCGCGAGGCGCTGCCTCGAGTGATAGCCAATAGCCAATAGCGAAGCCCGTAGAGGGCGTAGCACATACGACATAGAACACCTTTATTTTGTTGAATGATGATTTAAACGGTCAGAAAAATGTCTCAGTTGCGTTTAATTTGACTTGTGTATACCATTATAACGGCTGCTCCTCCACAAGCAAGTCATTTCCAATCCAGTTTGTAGCGCCGCTGATATGTTGCATTGGGCTTCAAAATCTCAACTATTTTTCAGACGCCTCCACGACCTGCCAAAAAGTACAATAAATGATTTCCATAGACCTGTGGATTCCTCTCTCCTGCTCCTTGAGTAAGCGAGAAAAGAGATTTAAATTGTACATTTTCAGATACATCCACAACTACAAGTGTAAGTAGGCTAAGCTAATGAGCAGTGCTAACGTTGCTAATGCGGCGACATGTAACACTTTTAAGCAACCGAGCTATCCAACCTTCATTAAGAACCCATTTTCACTCATACAACTAACACCAATTTCGACACAGTCAGTTGTCCCTGGAAGAGAGAGTGAAGAAGGTGAAGAGGAAGAGAGAGCGGAGAGAGAGGAGGAGAGAGAGAGAAAAGAAAGAGTGAAGAGAGAGAGGGGGAAGAGAGAGTGAAGAGGGTGAAGAGGAAGAGAGAAAGAAGAGAGAGTGGAGAGAGAGGAGGAGAGAGAGAGAAAAGAAAGAGTGAAGAGAGAGAGGGGGAAGGGAGAGTGAAGAGGGTGAAGAGGAAGAAAGAAAGAAGAGAGAGCGGAGAGAGAGGAGGAAGAGCGAGAGACACAGTCAGTTGTCCCTGTACTTTCAATGGCACGTTGCTTTTTGATGATACAGATGGAGGGATTCCATTCTAAAACTCTTATATTTCATAATCAAAAGAGAGGGAAAAGAGAGGAGGAGAGAGTGAAGATTGATGGTGAGAGAGAGAGAGAATAAAGAGAGATGGTTTGAGAGAGAGAGAGGAGAGAGAAAGACGAGAGAGTGAAGAGAAAGGAAAAAGAGAGTGAAAAGGAAGAAAGAGAAGAGATAAGGAAGAGAGCGAGAGAGGAGGAAGAGAGAGAGAACAGAGTGAAGAGAGAGAGAAGAGGAAGAGAAGAGAGAGAGTGGCAAGAGAAAGAGAGTGGAAGGGAGAGAGAAAGAATGAAGAGTAATAAAGCGTGAAGAGAGAGAGAAGAGGAAGAGAGAAAGAAGAAAGAGAGAATGAAGAAACAGAGGAGGAAGAGAGAGTGAAGAAGGTGAAGAGGAAGAGAGAGAGAAGGAGAGAGAGGGGGAAGAGAGAGTGAAGAGGGTGAAGAGGAAGAGAGAAAGAAGAGAGAGCGGAGAGAGAGGAGGAAGAGTGAGAGACACAGTCAGTTGTCCCTGTACTTTGAATGGCACGTCGCTTTTTGATGATACAGATGGAGGGATTCCATTCTAAAACTCTTATATTTCAAAATGTCTTCACAAACTGCACCTAAAAGAATGTCAAATTATGATAAATAATTACCACAGGTGCCCTCCCAGCAAACTAAGTGAAAATTAGAAAAAACATGAGTCATATAGACTTTAATGCAAAAAATAAAGAAAGAAATGAAATGTAAAAGGTGAGGATCGTGTCCAAATGTGCCCTTCTTCAAAGCCGTGAGAGGCCTGCAGATGTTTATGGAGCTGTTTTTCTGTTTCTAAGAGATTTGAGCCAGGCACAGCAGCAGCCAATTAGAGAGAAGGCTGGTTCACGTTCAGCCAATCACAGAGCAGCGTGGTGCCCGGGCTGGCATGTGTTCAGGAAACACTGAACACTGCTGTGGTCAGAGAGAGAGAGCTTCTGTTAGCTCCAAACAGCGGAAAAACCAGCTCAGACGGTGAAGGTAAGAGGGCGCAGGACTCTCACAGCTGAACCGGACGTCCCAAACACAAGAGCAGTTTACCTCCTTCAAGATCATTTAAACGTTTGTGAACAAAAACAGTCTAAATGTGGAATGGAGGCAAAAGTGAAGTACAACATACTGTGATTTCACTGAGAGACTGGGATTAACCTCAGAATATCACAAAATATGAAACACTGAGATGATTCTGTCAAAGTAAAAGCCTCAGACACATGTGAGTGACATCAGAGCTGCAAACAACACTTTTATTATTGTATTTTACATTATGTTTTAGGAAATTATGATAAACTCTTGGCATTTTTGATGAAGGAACAATCCAGATTTATAGGTTTTACTGGAAAACTACTCACAGAAATGTTGAGCCCACAATCATTTTTCATTTTATCTAGAGATATATTAGATACTGTTCCATGAATTAGATTCTTTTTAAGCTAAAATACAATTTTAAGGCTAGAAATTTGTATTTTGTCCATCGTTTGTTGAACTGAAAATTGTCCTAAATATTCAAATTTCACCTCATTTTTTATTACTTAAAACTTCAATAAATCCATTTTAGAATTAGATATCAATAAATCATGTATGTTTCGTTAAAATCTTGTTGAGTCCAAGATTGTACAGTTTGGTGTGGGATCCACTTTAAGGCTGATCTTTATGAAAAATAAATTTTAAGAAAACAGCTTTTGAAGTTACAACGAGTGGATTCAATGGAAGAGTAAAACCATGATGATGTGAGAGAGCAAACTGACCAAAAAACAAAAGAATGCCCTCTGTAGTGCCCGCTGTAGTGCCCTCTGTAGTGCCCGTTGTAGTGCCCGCTGTAGTGCCCTCTGTAGTGCCCTCTGTAGTGCCCTCTGTAGTGCCCTCTGTAGTGCCCTCTGTAGTGCCCTCTGTAGTGCCCGCTGTAGTGCCCTCTGTAGTGCCCTCTGTAGTGCCCTCTGTAGTGCCCTCTGTAGTGCCCTCTGTAGTGCCTGCTGTAGTGCCCGCTGTAGTGCCCTCTGTAGTGCCCGCTGTAGTGCCCTCTGTAGTGCCTGCTGTAGTGCCCGCTGTAGTGCCCTCTGTAGTGCCCTCTGTAGTGCCCGCTGTAGTGCCCGCTGTAGTGCCCTCTGTAGTGCCCGCTGTAGTGCCCTCTGTAGTGCCCTCTGTAGTGCCCTCTGTAGTGCCCGCTGTAGTGCCCTCTGTAGTGCCCTCTGTAGTGCCCGCTGTAGTGCCCGCTGTAGTGCCCTCTGTAGTGCCCTCTGTAGTGCCCGCTGTTGTGCCCTCTGTAGTGCCCGCTGTAGTGCCCTCTGTAGTGCCCGTTGTAGTGCCCTCTGCAGTGCCTGCTGTAGTGCCCTCTGTAGTGCCCTCTGTAGTGCCCTCTGTAGTGCCCTCTGTAGTGCCCGCTGTAGTGCCCTCTGTAGTGCCCTCTGTAGTGCCCTCTGTAGTGCCCGCTGTAGTGCCCTCTGTAGTGCCCGCTGTAGTGCCCTCTGTAGTGCCCTCTGTAGTGCCTGCTGTAGTGCCCTCTGTAATGCCCTCTCTAGTGCCCGCTGTAGTGCCCTCTGTAGTGCCGGCTGTAGTGCTCCCTGTAGTGCTCTCTGTAGTGCCCTCTGTAGTGCTCTCTGTAGTGCTCTCTGTAGTGCCCTCTGTAGTGCCTGCTGTAGTGCCCTCTGTAGTGCCCTCTGTAGTGCCCTCTGTAGTGCCTGCTGTAGTGCCCACTGTAGTGCCCGCTGTAGTGCCCTCTGTAGTGCCTGCTGTAGTGCCCTCTGTAGTGCCCGCTGCAGTGCCCGCTGTAGTGCCCTCTGTAGTGCCCTCTGTAGTGCCCGCTGTAGTGCCCTCTGTAGTGCCCTCTGTAGTGCCCTCTGTAGTGCCCTCTGTAGTGCCCTCTGTAGTGCCCTCTGTAGTGCCCTCTGTAGTGCCCTCTGTAGTGCCCTCTGTAGTGCCCTCTGTAGTGCCCTCTGTAGTGCCCTCTGTAGTGCCCTCTGTAGTGCTCTCTGTAGTGCTCTCTGTAGTGCCTTCTGTAGTGCTCTCTGTAGTGCTCTCTGTAGTGCCCTCTGTAGTGCCCTCTGTAGTGCCCTCTGTAGTGCCCTCTGTAGTGCCTGCTGTAGTGCCCTCTGTAGTGCCGGCTGTAGTGCCCTCTGTAGTGCTCTCTGTAGTACCCGGCTGTAGTGCCCTCTGTAGTGCCCGCTGTAGTGCCCGCTGTAGTGCCCTCTGTAGTGCCCTCTGTAGTGCCCTCTGTAGTGCCTGCTGTAGTGCCCTCTGTAGTGCCCTCTGTAGTGCCCTCTGTAGTGCCTGCTGTAGTGCCCTCTGTAGTGCCCTCTGTAGTGCCCGCTGTAGTGCCCTCTGTAGTGCCCTCTGTAGTGCCCTCTGTAGTGCCCTCTGTAGTGCCCTCTGTAGTGTCCTCTGTAGTGCCCATTATATTGCCCGCTGTAGTGCCCATTGTAGTGCCCTCTGTAGTGCCCACTGAAGTGCCCGCTGTAGTGCCCTCTGTAGTGCCCTCTGTAGTGCCCTCTGTAGTGCCCTCTGTAGTGCCCGCTGTAGTGCCATATGTAGTGCCAGTTGTAGTGCCCGCTGTAGTGCCCTTTGTAGTGCCTGGCTGTAGTGCCCGCTGTAGTGCCGCTGTAGTGCCGCTGTAGTGCCCGGCTGTAGTGCCCGGCTGCCGCTGTAGTGCCCGCTGTAGTGCCCTCTGTAGTGCCCGCTGTAGTGCCCGCTGTAGTGCCCTCTGTAGTGCCCGCTGTAGTGCCCTCTGTAGTGCCCGTTGTAGTGCCCTCTGTAGTGCCCTCTGTAGTGCCCTCTGTAGTGCCCGCTGTAGTGCCCTCTGTAGTGCCCGTTGTAGTGCCCTCTGTAGTGCCCGCTGTAGTGCCCTCTGTAGTGCCCTCTGTAGTGCCCTCTGTAGTGCCCGTTGTAGTGCCTGCTGTAGTGCCCTCTGTAGTGCCCTCTGTAGTGCCCGTTGTAGTGCCTGCTGTAGTGCCCTCTGTAGTGCCCTCTGTAGTGCCCTCTGTAGTGCCCTCTGTAGTGCCCTCTGTAGTGCCCGCTGTAGTGCCCGTTGTAGTGCCCTCTGTAGTGCCCTCTGTAGTGCCCGTTGTAGTGCCCTCTGTAGTGCCCGCTTAATTATTTTAAAGGGACAACATATTAATAAACTTTTTTTTTACTTCACATGTAGCCAGTGCACAGTGAGGTGTAGGTGTAGGTGTAGGTGTAGGTGTAGGTGTAGGTGTAGGTGTAGGTGTAGGTGTAAGTGTAAGTGTAGGTGTAGGTGTAGGTGTAGGTGTAGGTGTAGGTGTAGGTGTAAGTGTAAGTGTAAGTGTAGGTGTAGGTGTAGGTGTAGGTGTAGGTTTAGGTGTAGGTTTAGGTGTAGGTGTAGGTTTAGGTGTAGGTGTAGGTGTAGGTGTAGGTGTAGGTGTAGGTTTAGGTGTAGGTGTAGGTGTAGGTGTAGGTGTAGGTGTAGGTGTAGGTGTAGGTGTAGGTGTAAGTGTAAGTGTAGGTGTAGGTGTAGGTGTAGGTGTAGGTTTAGGTGTAGGTGGGCACGAGGTCGTTACATCACACTCGCCCCACACCAGAGTGTGAGCGGCCGCTCCCAGTCCAGAGGTTTACTGTGCTCGCACACTCATCATGCTTTATGGGTTTAAATAAAACAAACAAAAAACAAAAAAATGTGTTTGGACACGATCTCCTTATTGGGAGGCAGGAGCTCTAGGCTCTGCCACCGTGCACCCCTGTTCTTCCATCAAAAATGCAAAGAGTTGATCATAAAACATAACATAATAAAAGTGTTGTTTGCAGCTCTGATGTCACTCACATGTGTCTGAGGCTTTTACTTTTCCAAAATCATCTACATTTTTTTTATATCTTGTGAAATTCTGAGGTTAAATTCCAGTATCTTCATTGAAATCACACTTTACTTTTGCCTCAGTTCTGGAATTTAGACTGTTTTTGTTTGCAAACTTTTAAAGGGTCTGTTCTACCTGACAATTCGGACTTGAATTTGAGCTGGAGAGACTGTAGAAGCTGTGATCACATGAATGTAAACTGTTTGAAGAGTCGAACAGAAGGACCGGATTTCAGTTTAAGTAAACGCCTCCAGGATGTGAGGGCCTTGGGTTTTTAAGTTTCGATTCTCAAAAGTTCAACTGAGGTCGTGAAGTCGGGAGAGGAGAGAGAGAGAAAGAGGGGAGGAGACTGAGAAAGAGAGAGGTAGGAGACAAGGAAGGGAGAGAGAGAGGAGGAAGAAAAAGAAAGGGAGAATTCCCCCTTGGTGGTGAGGTAATTCTGATTCTGATAGTGAGAAGGAGGGTAAGAGAGAGAGGGAGTGAGAGGGGAGAGGGAGGAGGAAGAAAGAGAAAAGAGAGGAGGAGAGAGTGAAGAGTGATGTGAGAGAGAGAGAGAGAGAATAAAGAGAGATGGTGAGAGAGAGAGAGGAGAGAAAGACGAGAGAGTGAAGAGCTCAGTGTGTGAGCTCAGTGGGACCTCAGTGTGGCCTCAGTGGGACCTCAGTGTGGCCTCAGTGTGGCCTCAGTGTGACCTCAGTGTGGCCTCAGTGTGGCCTCAGTGTGGCCTCACTGTGACCTCAGTGTGGACTCAGTGTGGCCTCAGTGTGGACTCAGTGTGACCTCAGTGTGGCCTCAGTGTGGACTCAGTGTGACCTCAGTGTGGCCTCAGTGTGAGCTCAGTGGGACCTCAGTGTGGACTCAGTGTGACCTCAGTGTGGCCTCAGTGTGGCCTCAGTGGGACCTCAGTGTGGACTCAGTGTGGACTCAGTGTGACCTCAGTGTGGACTCAGTGTGAGCTCAGTGTGGCCTCAGTGTGGCCTCAGTGGGACCTCAGTGTGGACTCAGTGTGGACTCAGTGTGACCTCAGTGTGGCCTCAGTGGGACCTCAGTGGGACCTCAGTGTGGACTCAGTGTGGACTCAGTGTGACCTCAGTGTGGCCTCAGTGTGGACTCAGTGTGACCTCAGTGTGACCTCAGTGTGGACTCAGTGTGAGCTCAGTGTGGCCTCAGTGTGGACTCAGTGTGGACTCAGTGTGACCTCAGTGTGGCCTCAGTGTGAGCTCAGTGTGGACTCAGTGTGACCTCAGTGTGAGCTCAGTGGGACCTCAGTGTGGACTCAGTGTGGACTCAGTGTGACCTCAGTGTGGCCTCAGTGTGAGCTCAGTGGGACCTCAGTGTGGACTCAGTGTGGACTCAGTGTGACCTCAGTGTGGCCTCAGTGGGACCTCAGTGTGGACTCAGTGTGGACTCAGTGTGACCTCAGTGTGACCTCAGTGTGGCCTCAGTGTGAGCTCAGTGGGACCTCAGTGTGGCCTCAGTGTGGCCTCACTGTGACCTCAGTGTGGCCTCAGTGTGAGCTCAGTGGGACCTCAGTGTGGCCTCAGTGTGGACTCAGTGTGAGCTCAGTGGGACCTCAGTGTGGCCTCACTGTGACCTCAGTGTGGACTCAGTGTGGCCTCAGTGTGAGCTCAGTGGGACCTCAGTGTGGCCTCAGTGTGGCCTCACTGTGACCTCAGTGTGGCCTCAGTGTGAGCTCAGTGGGACCTCAGTGTGGACTCAGTGTGGACTCAGTGTGGCCTCAGTGTGAGCTCAGTGTGGCCTCAGTGGGACCTCAGTGGGACCTCAGTGTGGCCTCAGTGTGAGCTCAGTGGGACCTCAGTGTGGACTCAGTGTGGACTCAGTGTGGCCTCAGTGTGAGCTCAGTGTGGCCTCAGTGGGACCTCAGTGGGACCTCAGTGTGGCCTCAGTGTGGACTCAGTGTGACCTCAGTGTGGCCTCAGTGGGACCTCAGTGTGGCCTCAGTGTGGACTCAGTGTGACCTCAGTGTGGCCTCAGTGTGGACTCAGTGTGGACTCAGTGTGACCTCAGTGTGGCCTCAGTGTGAGCTCAGTGGGACCTCAGTGTGACCTCAGTGTGGCCTCAGTGTGAGCTCAGTGGGACCTCAGTGTGGCCTCAGTGTGGCCTCAGTGTGACCTCAGTGTGGCCTCAGTGTGAGCTCAGTGGGACCTCAGTGTGGACTCAGTGTGGACTCAGTGTGACCTCAGTGTGGCCTCAGTGTGAGCTCAGTGGGACCTCAGTGTGGCCTCAGTGTGGCCTCAGTGTGACCTCAGTGTGGCCTCAGTGTGGCCTCAGTGTGAGCTCAGTGTGGCCTCAGTGTGAGCTCAGTGTGGCCTCAGTGTGAGCTCAGTGTGGACTCAGTGTGACCTCAGTGTGAGCTCAGTGGGACCTCAGTGTGGCCTCAGTGTGGCCTCACTGTGACCTCAGTGTGGCCTCAGTGTGAGCTCAGTGTGGCCTCAGTGTGGCCTCAGTGTGAGCTCAGTGGGACCTCAGTGTGGCCTCAGTGTGGCCTCAGTGTGACCTCAGTGTGGCCTCAGTGTGAGCTCAGTGTGACCTCAGTGTGGCCTCAGTGTGGACTCAGTGTGAGCTCAGTGGGACCTCAGTGTGGCCTCACTGTGACCTCAGTGTGGACTCAGTGTGGCCTCAGTGTGGCCTCACTGTGACCTCAGTGTGGCCTCAGTGTGAGCTCAGTGGGACCTCAGTGTGGCCTCAGTGTGGACTCAGTGTGACCTCAGTGTGGCCTCAGTGGGACCTCAGTGTGGCCTCAGTGTGGACTCAGTGTGACCTCAGTGTGGCCTCAGTGTGAGCTCAGTGGGACCTCAGTGTGGACTCAGTGTGGACTCAGTGTGGACTCAGTGTGACCTCAGTGTGGCCTCAGTGTGAGCTCAGTGGGACCTCAGTGTGGCCTCAGTGTGGCCTCAGTGTGAGCTCAGTGTGGCCTCAGTGTGAGCTCCGTGTGGCCTCAGTGTGAGCTCAGTGTGGCCTCAGTGTGGCCTCAGTGTGAGCTCAGTGTGACCTCAGTGTGGCCTCAGTGTGAGCTCAGTGTGGCCTCAGTGTGAGCTCAGTGTGGCCTCAGTGTGAGCTCAGTGTGGCCTCAGTGTGAGCTCAGTGTGGCCTCAGTGCGACCTCAGTGTGGCCTCAGTGTGGCCTCGGTGTGGCCTCGGTGTGAGCTCAGTGTGGCCTCAGTGTGGCCTCAGTGTGGCCTCAGTGTGGCCTCAGTGTGGCCTCAGTGTGACCTCAGTGGGACCTCAGTGTGGCCTCAGTGCGGCCTCAGTGGGACCTCAGTGCGGCCTCAGTGGGACCTCAGTGTGGCCTCAGTGTGGCCTCAGTGTGGCCTCAGTGTGGCCTCAGTGTGGCCTCAGTGTGGCCTCAGTGCGACCTCAGTGAGGCCTCAGTGCGGCCTCAGTGGGACCTCAGTGTGGCCTCAGTGCGACCTCAGTGTGACCTCAGTGCGGCCTCAGTGGGACCTCAGTGCGGCCTCAGTGGGACCTCAGTGCGACCTCAGTGTGGCCTCAGTGTGGCCTCAGTGGGACCTCAGTGTGGCCTCAGATCTCTGATAGTCACTATCAACATTTAAAAGTGTAACCGATGGAGACGAGCAGCCAATGAAGAGCTTTAAGATCAGGGGAAATGTGAGCCGTGTGTTTGTGCAGGTCAAGATCCTCACGCACTTCTGGACCAGACGCTCCTTCTGGTTTAGACATGAAAACAAACTATTACAAAAGTCTAAACGCCAAGACACAAAGGCATGAAATATAAGCTCCAGATCTTTTTGTGTCACATTTTTCTGAGTTTAGAGATTTCCCACAACTGAAAGAAAGTGCATTGTCACCTGTTTGGAGTGACGCTCCAGATATGAACACATGGATGGACTGTACACACTCAAAGCACACAGCGCTGTCTGTGCGCTGGGGCTGCAGGGTTTTTGATTTCTTTTAGGAAGATTTTTGTCAGAGAGGTGTGTCCTGCCTCTCTGCGAGAGAGAGAGAGAGAGAGAGAGAGAGGGAGGGAGAGAGAGTGTTACAGAGGTGCTCAGTGTGAGGAGCACAGAGAGAGCACACAGCACAGAGACACCGCTCACTTCACATCAACCACTTTTTAGGATATTTCGTAAACTTTGTTTTTTGTGTTTTGACTACTTATTTTTGACATTACATTCTTTTAAGGACTATTTTACAATCTTGAACTTCACATCTGCAGTTTGAGGTTTGTAACTCTAAACTTAAAACATACTTGTTGATAGTGAGGAGCGATTTTGTTCAAGCCAAACTCTTTACTGGAAACTTGTTGGATTTTGAATGTTCTAAAGCCGGATATTTTACTAAACTAGCTAATCATTTAGGCCATTTCATTTAAAGTTAGAAGTGATTTCAGAAGCATAAGATTGCCTTGTCTTTTCCATATATAGCTTCTTTATTTTTATGAAAACTAGGCCTGATTTTAATAAGCTTACTATTTTAGACTGCTTATTTAGATTCCAAATCTTGTCCTTTTAATTTCAAAGTTTACAATAACTTTTATGTCTTTAGTTTCAAAAGTAGGCCTGATTTTAGTTACGTCACCTTTTCCCAGACTATTTCATTGACGTTTAATGTTATTTTCGTAGCATTTTTTGATGTAATTGTCTTTCTTTGACTTGAGTAATCCTACTGTTAGTTATTTTAGTCCCATTTTTTGGCAACTTTGTCTTCAGGATTTTTTCCAACCACTTTCATACAGAACTGAAGGTAGTCCTAATATTTTTGACTACTTATTCCTCATTTTTGGCCATCGATTTCAAAGTAGAAAGTCCCGTTTGAACCATGTCTGAGTCCACGTCGTCGGGAAAGTGTGAGAAGCTGGCCCTGACCGTGCTGAGCCTCTGGTTCATCGGCTCGCTCATCACCATCGTGGTCTGGGCCACCGCTCCGGACTTCAAGAGCGCCGCCCAGTGCCGCTCGGAGCTCCACGACCTGACCGTCCAGCACGAGGGGTCGAAGGTGGTGTACCAGAAGAACCGGGAGGAGCTGGAGCAGATGGTGATCCAGGGCCGCGAGGAGCAGGAGCGGCTCAGGGTCCACATCCTGGAGCTGAACGAGAGGCTCAACGTGACCAACCACACACTGGAGCTAAGCAGGATGGAACTGGTGAGTCAGTGCTGCTACTGCTACTGCTACTGCTGCTGCTACTGCTGCTGCTGCTGCTGCTACTGCTGCTTCTACACCACTACTGCCACCGCTGCTCCACTGCTGCTGCTACCACCGCTGCCACCTGCTACTGCCACCTGCTGCTCACCACTGCCACCGCCGCTACCACTGCCACCGCCACCGCCGTCCCACCGCCGCTACCACCGCTGCCACCGCCACCACCACTGCCACCGCTGCTCTACCACCGCCACCGCTGCCCCACCGCCGTCCCACCGCCGCCACCGCCACCACCACCGCTACCACCGCCGCCACCGCCACCACCACCGCTACCGCCGCCCACCGCCTGCCACCACCACCGCCACCGCCACCGCTGCCCACCTGCCGCCACTGCTACCACTGCCACCTACTACCACCACCTGCCACCGCCGCTTCCCACTGCTACCACCGCCACCGCTACCGCTGCCACCGCTACTCTGGTTCTGCTGCCACTGCTACCGCCACCGCTACCTACCATTACCGTTACTGATTACCACCTAATGCCACTGGTACTGCTAGTATTACTACTGCTACTTCTGCTCCTACTGCTGCTCCTACTGCTGCTACTGCTACTGTGATACTACTATTACTACCACTACTACTGCTACTGCTGCTACTAATACTGCTACTACGACTACTACTGCTACTACTACTGTTACTACTACTACTGCTGCTACTGCTCCGCTACTGCTTCTGCTACTACTACTACTACTACTACTACTACTGCTACTACTACTACTACTACTACAAGACAAGTTTATTTGTAGAGCACAGTTCATACACAATTCAAAGTGCTTTACACAACAGAATGTACTACTGCTGCTACTACTATTACTACTACTACTACCATAAGGACATCAGTATTCTGTTAGGAGTCAGTTTTTGCACCAAGTATTTTACTGCTGTTATTTCCTTGTGAGTCCAGTTCCATGTCTCTTTGTCATGAGTCATTGCTTTTGGGTCAAATCCAAAAATCTGTAACGTTCAGTTTTGCTTCATCAGAACACATTTTACTTTCACTTTTCACTGTTTTTCACTGTTTCTCACAACCTCTTCATGACACAGGCCACTCCTCATCATGCACTCTGCACTCAGAGATCAGACGTCAAACCCACAACCCCACTGTGAGACAGGCTAACCACTCTGCCACGCTCTCTTTTGGACTGGTTTATTTCTCTAACCCCCAAATTAGTTTTACTTGTAAATATTTTCATTTTTGTTGAAGGCATAAGATTTGTGATTTGTGATTTTTCATAAACAGTTTGAGACATTATTGAGAAATATTTTGATTGCCCACATTTCCTGTTATAATTGCATCCTTCCTGTTCTACTTCCTGTTGATGTTTCAGACCAAATATCATAATATCAGCCGAGTTCTTATGCCAGTTGTTCAAATTTTAGGAAATAATTTTATCTTCAGATGATCTAAATTTAAACTAAGGTAAAACTCACTGTGTAACTGTCAAGTTTTTTTTTCTCCCACTCCAAAGTAGATCACTAAGCAATTAGAAATGGGAGTGAGACCAGAAAAAAAACAACTTTTAGTAAACATTTTATTGAAAAAAACAAATAAACTGAATTAGAGTCAAGACAGTCATTTGGAATTTCTTTAAAGGTCCCATAACATGCAAAATGGACTTTTCAGAGGTTTTAACCTTCCTACAGTGCTATTTGGGCCTCGGATGTTGTGCCCAAAGTGTTTTTTTGATTGATTCCCTCAGGCTTTCACTAGAGAACTGTTTTTTCCGTCCCCCTCGGCTGAGCAGCAGACGGGGGCTCCTCACTAAGATGACGCGGCTTCACCAGGATGACGCGGTGTTTAAGCCACGCCTCCGGGAAGGGTGCAGCCGCAGAATAAAAACAGCTAATGCTAATGCTACACAGTAATTACACGATGGATACGAGAGATAGAAGAGTTAGCTTGTTATTTACCAAACTGCAACGTCTGTCGTCGAGGCCCTGGAGCACGTCAAACTCCAGGTCAGATCCAGGACGTAGGACTCAGCACGACGCACCGTCAGGACGGATAAAAGGTTTATTCAGTGTTTGTGTATCGCTGTTTACCGGAGCACACGGCGCATGCACCATCTCCACTCTAGGCTTCGCACGGGTTGGGCGGGGAGCGCGGGTTGGGCGGGGAGGCAGCCTGCTCTCTGTTCAGAGGTCAGATCTCAGAGTGAGCCGTTTGCTTTTGCAAGGAGGGGGGCCAGTCCAAGAAATGGCTGTTATTTGGAAACTGTTATGTTATGGATATTGCACAACGAGAAAATGTATCAACAAAGCCCTTAGAATAGACTGTGTAAAGGGGAAAATAGCAGAATATGGGACCTTTAAAAACTCCCGAAGGTTATGAAACACAAAAGACAAGTGGAAGACCCAAAAAAATGACCCCAGCTCTGAGCCGGAGGATCTGAGTCTGAGTCAAGACACTGGACGATCCTCGACCCAAATGAAGGCTGTTACTGGTGCGACTGCAGCCCAATAACATCAGACACATCTGACACTGAAGGGCTTCACAAACAAAACACGTCAAAGTCCTGGTCTCCTTGAACGCCACAGAACTGCAGCTTGGACTTTACCAGAGACACAAACATGGGACACTGAAAGGAGGAAGAAAGTTTGATTCTGATGAGAAAAAATGTAACCCTGATGGTCCTGATGGTTTAAACGTTACTGACACGACAAGCAGATCCACCTGAGATGTTTTCTACGCTCCACAGGGAGGGGGCGCCAGAATGATCTGGTGCTTTTTCCTTCAGTGGAACAATGGAGCTCTAGGTGGTGCAATGTGGTGAAATGTTCCCTCTCACCTCCTGGAAACACTTGCATCAAGCGCCGCCACACATTTTTAAAGCGATCAACAATAATGATGGCACTTCTCATTACTGAGTTCATGTTTGGGACTTTGATTTCTGTTTTGAGGGGGTTTGGGGTTGTGTGGTCCTAAATCTTTTATCAGCTGCAGAACAGACTATTTCGGTTTAATATTTGTTTTCGATAAAATGTGTACACAAACTTTTTTGTTTGTTTGTTTCACTCCCATTTCTTGTTGCTTATTGAAGCTCTATTGAGCTTTTAACCCTGTTCTAACAATGTTCCATCATCAAAAACATACCTGAAGTTGCATTCAGCTGCATTCACGCGTCTGACAATAACACTGTTCGCTGATGACTCAGTTATTGTCAGTGTTTTGTCTGGGGATGAGGAGGATCATGGACCAGTCCTCAACGACTTTGTTAAGTGATGCCTCTATTCTGTAATGAAATGTTATGAAAACCAAGGATGTATGGTGGCAGAGTAAAGCTCTCTGGGTGGAGCCTGCATGTTCTCGTGTTACTGTGGGTTCTCTTCAGGTTCTCTTCCTCTCACAGTCCACACTCACGCATGTGGAGGTCAATTGGCAACGCTAAAAATTGCCCCTAGTGAATGAACATGGGAGTGAATGGTTGTCTGTCCATGTCTCTGTGTCAGCTGCGATGAGTTGGCCACTGTTCAGGGTGTACCCCGCCTAAGGCCCAAAGTCACTGGGATAGGCTCCAGTCACCCGCGACCCCTAACAGGAACAAGCGGTAGAAAATGAATGAACGAACTCTTGACTGAGTTACTGTGGGTCACAGGTTGTGTTTTGAACCATAGGTTGATGCAGGCTATAAAAGACGATCCTCTTACGACACAATTTGAACTTCTGCGCTCTCTGTGGTGCTATAAAGCAGTGGTTCTTAAACTTTTTGTCTGGGGACCCCACAAAAAAATCTTGTGAGGTCTGGCGACCCCACATTACTCCCACGCCGATTTTGGGCAGACTTATAGTTATTGACACTCCCTCAAAAGGTTTTTGTCATTCCGTCAAACTAAATCAACTAAAAACCAGCTGGCAATGTAAGAACTACAAGAATTTATATCACAACAAGTGGAACAAAGCGAACAAATAAACACTGAATAATTATGACATTAAATAATACACTAAATAATGTTGTATTTATGTCTATAAAATACAGGGGTCACTGGGTCAAATGCCCTACAAAAAAGTACTGTGGGATTTTATTTTCTTTACCTCACTGTGCAGCAGTAAAACTAACTTTGACTTGCACTTCACTGATGGCCTTATATCTGACAGATTCCAATGTCAACTATACACTTACAATGTAGATAAACTAAAACACTTAAAATTGTACATGAAATAATATGCTTAGAAATGTACATAAAACTGGAGTTGCAGGTCAGGCTGCGCAGGTTATAGAGAAAATTAGTATTGGACACATCTCGGTCCTTGTCTGGGACAAGTTAGTTAGCACAAGGTAGTTAGGACGAGTTAGTTAGGATGAGTTAGAGGTCGAGCTCTTCTCGTCAAGGCAGTGAGCCAGAGCCCTCTGTGATTTTGTGAAGAGAGAGAGAGTAAAAGGCGTGGACCGACAGGAGCCATGAGGCCCAGCCTCAGGTGGGACTTTTCTCCATCATCTGAGTGAAACTGCACGCAAAAGGCGCTGTGAGGAGCGGAAGACCTGAAGCGCTGAAGCGGGTTTGAATGACGAACCGCGCCGTTCACGGAGCGCACGAGCCCCGCTCTGACCGCACGAGCCCCGCTCTGACCGCACGAGCCCCGCTCTGACCGCACGAGCCCCGCTCTGACCGCCTGAGCCCCGCTCTGACCGCACGAGCCCCGCTCTGACCGCACGAGCCCCGCTCACGGACCGCACGAGCCCCGCTCACGGACCGCACGAGTCCAGTTCACGGAGCTCACGAACCGCACGAGCCCCGCTCACGGACCGCACGAGTCCAGTTCACGGAGCTCACGAACCGCACGAGCCCCGCTCACGGACCGCACGAGCCCCGCTCACGGACCGCACGAGTCCAGTTCACGGAGCTCACGAACCGCACGAGCCCCGCTCACGGACCGCGCGAGCCCCGCTCACGGACCGCGCGAGCCCCGCTCACGGACCGCGCGAGCCCCGCTCACGGACCGCACGAGCCCCGCTCACGGACCGCAGATAGGCAGAATAAGCGCCTGACAGGGCTTCAAGTGTATAGTGTTCTACCTGCACCAACGGGACGCCTCCTGTCCCAGACGGGCCTGTTCCTCCGCTGACGCCGGCCCACATGAGCTCTCTCCCTCGCTCCTTTCTTCAGCTTTTTGGGAAGGCATCCGTGCTCTCTCCTCCTGTTCTTTTTCCTCCACTCCGCGCTAACTCTCTCTCTTCTCCTGCTCTTCTCCTCTGTTGCGCTCTCTTTTTCTCTCTCCTCCGCTCCGTGTAGAGCCGCGCTCTTTCAGTCAGGTGTCTTGACCCTTTTATTCGAGGATGAGGAGGAACACAGCACTGGCTGCACATCGCGCTCTTTCACCGTGGAGCGCATGTTACGGACGTGCGCGCCTCTGCCCCCGGCCCAAGCCCGACTCAGCCCGACAGCAGAGCGGACGGGTCGGTTTCGGGCCGGCTCCGGCTCGGGACAAGAATTTAAGCTCTAAGCGGCGCACACAGCGCCTAGGAATGCGAAAACAGCAGCTCTGAATTTGTATATATATATATTTTTCATAGTTTCACCTCACAAAATAGCGCGTTAATTCCCGACTGGAAAAAATTTGGCGACCCCACTGGGGTTGCGGAAAACTTTTGTGGGGTCCCCTAGTTTAAGAACCACTGCTATAAAGCTCCTGATTGCAGGACAAAGAGACTGGGAACGAAATCCATTCCTACAGCTGTTGAGCGCCTTAATGGCACCAAGCACTTGAACAATTTGCACTTTTAGGACATTTGCACTGTCTGTAGGTGTAATGGGATTTTTTGGTTATTGTGACATTCCCCTCCCCTTTACATTCCTCCTTTCTTTGATGTTTTGTATATTATTCGTTTTAAATTGTTTTTATGTGCTGTGAGATCCTGCAGATCCAACCCCCTTTGGCACAATAGGAGTTGCAGTGACCTTAGCTTCAGCGAAGTTGAACTGATCCAAATTAATCTGACATGGGTGGACTTTAAAAACACAGAGGAGCACCATTAGGTGCCCCCCCCCCAAAAAGAGATAACTAGAACCTAATGATTACATGTGATTTACATGTCAAGTGTTTTGGAGAATGTGATCATCGAAAACACCAGTGACGTGCCAGTGAATCAGTGGAATTGTAGTGTAACATGTTGTATTTGGAAGACAATCTACAATGAATTTTAAAATAACCGGAACATAAACTGTTTTTGATGAGGAAACTACATTCCAACGCTTTAACTAAAAAAAAAAAATCGATGTTGTGATTCTCTGCAGTTGCATCGTGGGTAGTGGAGCTGGTGCTTGTGCTCAGAGCCTCATTGGGACTTGGGACGGAGGTGTGGTATTTCCTGCTGCTCTGTCAGATCCAGCTCACTTTTTCCAACAAACAGAACCAGGGCTAGCCCTGACTAACTGATTCTTTAAATAACTGACTGTAAAGTGAGTAATGCCACTCAAATGCTTGACGTCATGTGCATTTATTTAACCTTTCTTAGCATATTTGAGCCCTTAACTCTGTTGGCTTATCTAAATATGAGATTTTGTGCTACTCCATTTGGCTGTATATTTGGATGTATATATACTGTATGGTTCAGTTATTTTTTTATACACCCAGTTGAATTATTGTTAAGATCAGTAATACATTTATATAGTTCAATTAGGTTCAGGACTTCACATTTTAAGAATTTTAGGATTACACAAATTACACTATACAAGTTGTTTTAGATGTTTTTAGAGTTTAGATTAGATGTTTTAAAGGGGTTTTAAATGTACCAGATGCATGATTGAGTAATCTTCTGTAGTAATCCTGAATCCTCTTTTCGAACTGTTCTACTGTTACAGTGCTACAGTGTCCCGCCCACAAGCTAGGAAACCAGGAAGTGTCTGAGTGCTCTCCCACTTGGCCCCTCCCGTCAGGTATTCTGTGAGGGGAGGGGAAAGTGTGCTTTGTTTGTTTCATAGACTGTAAACACTGGACATCGGAATCCCACTGCCACCGCGTCCCATGTATCCCTGGAGGCTGTTCGGGCTCCTTCGAGCCGAGCTGCCATTCACTTTCTGTTGTGACATTGGTGTCTTTTCTCTGTAACGGCTTCTGTCAAACTCACCATCTGGAACTAAAATGTCCGTTTTGACACACTCTAAGATAAGATAAGATAAGATAATCCTTTATTGTCTCTCGTGAGAGAAATTTGTCTTGGGACAGGGGACCACATGCTTCAGCACAGACACAAGACATCAGCAGTGCAAGCAAAACAATCAGCATCACCATTGAACACAAAATACAACATCAACAGAAGCCACGAGTGACACGACATCAGTCCCAGCAACATGAAACAGTCATAGTCTTAAATACATTTAAATACTCAATTGCACATACCCTGGGCCTTTTGCACATTCCCTTAGCCTGTGTACAGTTTGTAATTGCACAATCCCTTAGCCTGTGTGCAATTCATTTTGATCGCACATTCCCTCACCTATGTGCAATTTTTTGATTGCACATTCCCTAAGCCTATGTGCAAAAGCACCTGAGATTGCCGCTCTTCTATATTAGTTTGTTTATTTTTTGACTGCACTCTCCAAATTCAGCAAATTGATTGCTAATGGTATAAATGAATGCTTAAATCTGTTGAGTTTGCAGCTTGGGACTCTAAACCTTCTCCCTGATGGCATCATCTCAAATTGATTGTAAAGAATGTGAGTTGGGTCATTGACCACCTTCCTGCCGAGTCTCCTAACAATATCTTCAAAAATTTGCTGTAGCGAACTAGGGGCCACGCCAATAATTTTACCTGCTCTCTTGGTCAGAGTAAAAATCTGTGATTTAAGTCTTACAGACAGGTTTCCAAACCATGTTGACATGCCATATCGTAGAATAGATTCAATGCATGCTCTATAAAACATAAGCATGACATTCTTTTCCACTCCGTGTAACCTAAGCCTCCTTAAAAAGTATAGGCGTTGGCTAATTCTTGAGCAAACAAATTGTACATGCTGGCTCCATTGCAACTGAGAGTCAAAATAGACACCCAAGTACTTATAGCATGGCACCTGCTCTATCTCCTTCCCTTCAATGTTAATGGGTCTGTGGTCCCCCATTGATCTAGGGTCAAAAATAATCTCTTTTGTCTTTTCTATGTTTAAGGCAAGATTGTGTTCTTTACACCACTGCACCACTGTGCTGATTTCTGTCTCGTAGACCATGACATCAGTCCGTTTATTGAGTAGGCTAAGAATAGCTGTGTCGTCCGAAAATTTAAGTATATAGTTGGTTACTTGTTTGCTCCTACATTCATTAGTATACAGTGTGAAAAGAAGAGGTGAGCTAACACAGCCTTGTGGTGCCCCAGTGCTAACAACTTGAATGTCTGACAATGTTGTGTTAACTTTAACTTGTTGCTGTCGTCCTACAAGGAAGGCCCAATACCATTTTATAATGTAATTGTTGACCCCCATTTGTAACAGTTTCTTCATCAAAGTGCCCGGCAGAATCGTATTGAACGCCGAACTAAAGTCCATAAACAGTATTCTGGCATATGATGACGGGTCGTCTAAATGTTTCAATATTAAGTGGGCAGTAGTAGCAAGAGCGTCATCAGTGCTTCTGTTGGCACGATAAGCAAACTGGTAGGGATCTACATGGTCAGCTACTTCCCTCCTAAGAAACCCCACCATAATACGCTCAAATGATTTCATAGTCATTGATGTTAAGGCCACTGGCCTGAAGTCATTGTTGTCCTTTGGACAGGGTTTTTTTGGTACAGGGGTTATAATAGTTTTTTTCCATAGCAAAGGAATTTCCCCTGTATCCGCTGAAAGTTGGAATAAGGGGGTCCACGCTGGGCTCAGTTCACTCTATCCTGTTATGTTCTCCATAAATCAAGTTATCAAGTCGGTTTTTAGCTAGCACGGCTCGTTTCTATGTAACTCCCTCCTGCCGAGGATTTCCAAATATGGAGTCTGTCTCCACTTTAGCCGCTATAACTGCTAGTGTGATTAGCTTCATTTGGCTAGAGCCAAAGGCTATGGGTGATGTCACACTCTGGATGTCCAGTGTTTTTTTGTTTTTTTTAATAGTTTGTTTACACCATTTTACCGAGGACTATTCACCTCAATCCGCCCCGCCCACTTTTGCCTCCTTTTGACACAAATCCACACTTCACTTAAATAGGGTTGTTAACCATCCCGATTTAGGCGGGACGTCCCTCTATTTGGCTGACTTTGATGTGTCCCCATCAGGACAGCTGCTGTCCAGTGTATCAGTCCGAGCCTCTGCTGTTGATAGAATGATACTGATGGATAATGGGAAACTCAACTAAATGAAGAGCCAAGTAATAGTTTTGAGCAAGCACTCGTAGGACTGCCTGCTGCGGGGGTCCTGCTTCATACACAGTGAACAGAGCGGTAGTATTAATGCCTATAAAGCAGTTATTAAACTATAATGCAGCTACTGCGGGACAAAATTAGACTGACACCCCGAGGATGGAAATGTACATGGAGGAAGCATGCATGAGAGCGAGGGAAATTCAAAAAGAAGGGACAAAGGAGTTTCAAAAGAAAAAACGGCTATTGAGTGAATCCAGTATTGATGCATCGTATTTAGTTGATGATGGCTTTAGACCGTGAGGACGGACTTTTCAGTAATCGACATGAAGTGGGGAAGTGTGAGGGGGAGATGGTGTTCTGACCTGGAGTGGAACAGTGATCTTTGATCGTAAAACAGTGCAACAACAACACAACGCTCTGGACATTTGCACTTTTGAAAAAGACTGTTGACGCCAACTCCGTTCACGCAAGTGGAAAATGAGGACAAAGTCTCACCACTAAAATATTCTATAAGTAGATTGATTTGTATAAAATGTTTAATGTACATGTGCAACAACAAGTCACAATGCATCAAACGTCTTTGTAGTCCGTGTAGAACTTATTTTCGATTAGCTTGTCTGCCCCGTGTAAAAGAGATGAGAAAGAATGCGTGGCGCGCAAATATGGAATACATTCCACATAAACATGGAATTTGTCCACACACTTGGCATGTGGGCGGAGCATCCACACTTTGAAGTATTGAGTTGTCCATTGTCTAAAATCTGAGATGTATCAGATTTTTGTGATATTTGGATTTTACAAACATGTTGGACATTTATGCTTCATACCGAGTCCTCGATGAGTTCTGTCAGGCGTCGGAGCAGGAGAAAGTTTTACTTCAGGTTCAGGGGCTGTGACGGCTGCTTAAAGGCCAGCACACACACAGCACACGCGTCCACACACACACTGAACGACACACGTCTTAAAACGGGTTAAAACGGCTACATAGAATACTTTAAAGTGCGTCACACTAAAGTGAAACACAGCAAAGGGATTAAAACATCTTTGTTTGTTTCATCATTTGTTATTCACCAGAGAGAACGGAAAGGTCACACAAACACAGGAGCTGGAGAACTATTTTGTTTTATAGGCCAACAGTCTAAATTGCCACAATTTGCTCCTTTAATTTGAAAAAAAGAAAAACACTGCACCAGAAGACAAAAGAGATTATATTCTTAAATGTTAATATAGGCTTTTTGCTCAAGAATAAACATTATTCAAGAAGTGTGATGAACAGGACAGGTGCTTTATAGTAACAATGGATATTTGCAATATTTTTGATGTTTTATTTGTTAATGCTGGCGTCACTATTGGCTTTTATTATGGTGAGTACCATGTGAGCTTTATTTCCTGGGATGTCTTTAAGTTCACCTGCACCAAAAACTGAAAGAGCCAAGTGCAGTGTGCCGTTCTCCGAGCCTGCACCGCCCTGGAGTCCTCCAGTACAGGGCCTGTGTACTGGAGTCCTCCAGTACACAGGCCCTGTACTGGAGTCCTCCAGTACAGGGCCTGTGTACTGGGGGCTGGGGGCTGGGAAAGGGCCCAGAATCATGTCCACTGATCTCTCCCTTTTTCACACGTTGCTTTCGATTCTCCAAATAACTGTAGCCACTGCAGTGCTTGTCCTCTAATCCCATAGCGTTCCTATTTTTGGTGAATATTTTGTGATTTATAGTACCAAATGCTTTACTTAAATCAATAAAAGTTCTATAGCGTATTTCCTATCATCTGCATTGGCTGTCTCTTGTCTCTTGTCAATGTCAAATACTGGTGAGGTGATGTCGAAGCCACTGGTTGTCAAATTTATTTTCTTTAGATGAAATTGTCTGACCTAGATGAAGTGATGGTCTGTATTGTAATAATAGACTAAAGATGTGTGTTAAGGGTTTTGAGAAAATATTATCAATTAGAGCAGCACACAGGGTTGTTATTCTACTGGATGACTTGGGCTGCAACTAACGATTATTTGGATTCGATTAGTCTAGCGATTAATCTCTTGATAAATCGATTCATTATTTAGAATGCAAAGTGCCGTGAATATAAGATTTTTACTGAATTTGACTCAGATGAAACTGAGATGACGCCTCTTTGGGACGTCCTGATGTAGTACTTACAGACAACACAGGTTTTTGACATTGTTGCTAGCTCCGCTTTGGACTTTTTGGTCACTTGCAAATTTTGAGAGTCACAGGGTTTTTGGGTTTGCTTCTGAGCAGCACTTTCACATCACAAAAAAGAGCTATTTGTAGCCTTTTTTCAGTTCATATTCATATTAATAGATGCAATGATGACTGAAATACAGGTGTTGAACTAGTTGGTTATTTTTAATTTTTTTTAATCTTGAGTCAGTTGTTTTAGATTTTTTCTAAGGCTTGGTCGCTTTTTGCTCTATGAAAATCTGGCATTTGATCAAAACACTAAATGATCACGTTTTCTTTGTCATTTTGATGTAATTCCTGATCTGTCTGAGGGATAAACCTGTTTTCTGAGCACATGGCATGCATCTGATGAAGAGCGGTAAAACGTTCCTCCATCCAGTTTTTAAACGTGTCTTATGTTAGTGCCAGGTGTTCTGTGCATTAAGCTCACAATGTTTTTCTTTTCCCCCCTAATAATTCATATAGTAAGGCATTCTATTCCTTTTGTACTGCTGTACAAATCATCTTTGCAACATTGGCAGTCATTTATAGAACTTGGAAAAAAGTTACTTTCAGGGTCAATGTCTTTAGTCTTGTATTTAAGATATTGAAATTCCAAATGTTCAGCTGAATTGCCCTTTAGTAAGAACATTTGAAGTGTTGTGTATCACGTCCTGGGGCTTGGTTGACTGCGCCTCTATGTGGTTAATTCAGTTTACTGTTGTGAGGGCAGACAACCGACTTATCAAAGCACAAGTATGCAATGTTACCCCTTTCTCTTGCTGCTCTCACCGCTGGCATTAGATCTCGCCTCTTCCTTTTGACTGTTTCCATCAAGTCCTCATTTAAGGAGATTTTAGATCCCTTGAAGAGCGAGTGTCATTTGTCTTTATAGTGCAGACTTTTGACCACGATGGGCTGCTCAGTCACTCTCTCCGCCGCCGGGTTTCACAGTACGGGGCGCTCTCTCCACCGACAGCAGGTGAAGCTTCCCCTTCAAATTATTGACTCCGCCACTCCCTCGAACACCAGGTTGTTCCTCCAGGGACTCCATCTTATCTGTGAGTGTGAGCTGTCACAGACACAGTAAACATCGGCTTGCAGTGCGTTGGGATGCTCGTTCATTTTGCTGATTTCAGCCTTCAAATCGTCCACATCTTTTTACGTGAACTGCAGGGACATTTTGACTTCTTGTATGTCTTTTGATAACCTTTCAGGCGAGCGTTTGTAGCTTCTATTATCATCATAATTAAGATTTTAAAGTTTTCCAGTTATTGATGGAGTAGCTCCTCAAACATTTTTGTTGTGCCAACAACTCAATGACTTGCCCAAGAGACACGTGCCCCTCCGCTTTCATCTCTGTTTTTGCTGCTCTCCTCTTACTGCCACCACACTCAAACAAGCGCCTTCTTGAATCAAGCGTCTTCACGTAATTACTTGATATGTAACCGTATAATTTAACGGTGTAGATGCTGGTGTTGCAGGAGCAGCTCTGATGTCTCTAATGTTAGGAGAGATGATTAGCCAAGCCACAACCTAAAGCACCATCTTGGTCGGAAGTCCAAGATGCTTTGGTCTTTTTAATGCAGAGGTCCACAGCCAGTCGTCTGACAGTAAAAGTGTGGTTTGAAGCAGAGTCCAGACTTTGGAGGAAGAAATGTTTCTGTTTTTTGTGTCCGTTCTTTGACTGAGCATGTGTTTGTTTGGCTCCACAGCTCGTCTTGATGACCAACATCAGCGACCTGCAGGAGACCGTCGAAATGCTGAAGGAGATACAAGCCAACCTCAGCGCTCAGCTGGTCCTCAAGGAAGGTAAGAACCACATAACCAGCTCCTCAGGAAGCTACGAGCCACACGGGGCCAAAGCACCAGGGACACTGGCACTGAGACGATACCAGGACCTCCAATAAATCTACATTAGGACTCACTGACTTGATGGATTCACTGGTATTTAATCCCCACCCTTTGCATTTGTTAATGATACAAAACAATAAATAAAAATGACAATCTTCCCCATACTTCACCTCCCCCTCCTTCCCTCCCTCCCTCCCTCCCTCTCCCCCCCTCGCTCCCTCTCTCCCTCCCTCCTGCTCCTCCCCACCCTCTCTTTCTCCCTCTTTCTCCCTCTCTCTCCCTCTCTCTCATTTCTCCCTCTTCTCTCTCTCCTCTCTTTCACTCTATAAAAGGACACATTCTTCCGAGTTTATTTTGAGACAAACTTTCCCTCCACCACTGTCTCCATGGTAATGGCTGACTCACACAAACAAACTCCTATGATTCATGTGATTGGTCTTTCACTGGAATGAAAATATCTTTGCGTGCTCCCGAAGAACACAAGATAGTTATTAAGAACATCTAAGCACCTAATCATATTTATGAAAGATTTGATTTTAGATTTGAAGTGAGGAGCAGAACAAGACCAGGGCAAGACCTGAACCTGTTCTTCAGCAGAGCAGTAGCAGAACAGGAGTGAGGGCAGAATGGGAACAGAACAGGACATGACAAACGCTTTCCACTCTTTAAGAGAATTTAAGGAAGGAAGGCCAAAAACAGGACGGAACGAAATAAAAGTCCCAGCGCGGGAAACAGCTGCCAGTGAGTTTTAGTCATGACTTTAGCCGCTGTAAATGTGAACCAGGTCTGAACCAGGTCTGAACCAGGTCTGAACCAGGTCTGAACCAGGTCTGGACCAGGTCTGGACCAGGTCTGAACCAGGTCTGGACCAGGTCTGGACCAGGTCTGGACCAGGTCTGGACCAGGACTGAACCAGGACTGAACCAGGACTGAACCAGGTCTGAACCAGGTCTGAACCAGGTCTGAACCAGGTCTGGACCAGGTCTGGACCAGGTCTGAACCAGGACTGAACCAGGTCTGAACCAGGACTGAACCAGGACTAAACCAGGAGACAAGATGTAACCAAAAACAAACTCAATGTCCAACAACCCGTGCACAAGAACATGACTGTATCAGAACACGACTGTCGACACGACGCTCTCATATAGGTGTAGTGAAGTGTCTTGCCTAAGGACACAACGACATTTCCTCCAGCGCCCCCCGATGGTGTTCCAGCAGTCTCCCATCCAAGTACTGACCAGGCACCGAGCTTGTTAGATTTGAAGGATCAGGCTTTGAAAAGCAGGTATAAATTAAGTTAAAACAAAAGATATGTTGACTAAATCTATACTATACCACGTGTAATGGATTTAGTCATTTACATCGACTACAACTTAAAGCTGAGGTACCTCATTTTCAAATAGTGAAATAAGGAAGGCATTTAAACTCATTCTTCACTCTCACGAACCCTTGTACCTAGTTTTCACAATAAATGTTTTGGACCACTAGCACTAGCATGGCTTTAGATCGGCTTTTTCAGGTGCAGTGACACAGGGTGATATCTCCGCTCTCAAGTGTCATATAGTGTCTCACATGGCTCATTTCAAGTTTTAAAGATAAGATGTTTAATAATTAGAATAAGACAGCTTGTACAGGTCTGCTTTTACATTACACTTTCTGGGGAGGAAAACAGAATGTACTAATTATGAGAAAAGAATGGTGGGTGCCACAGCTTTAAAAGAATTGACTAAATCTTGACTGAAACTAAAAGTCATTTTAGTCAAAAGTTTAAGAAAATGAGCACTGATTGGTTGTAGATGGACCTGTCTATATCGCCTGCTCTGATTGGCTAAAGCCCAGAGAATATGAGAATGCTGTAAAACCTCGCTCCCACTGCACCTGGTCCAGTTCTGGCAGTTGTGTTGCCGTGGTGTTCTTGTGGTGGATCGCTCACATGAGGACCAGTCACCAGCTTTGATCGTGCTCATGCAATAACTGATCATTAACATCGGGAAAACGCTAGTGGTGGGTTTAATTTCCATCCAACGGAAAGAATTCGGAAAGTTGTGGCACCTCCACCAGCACCACTGCACATGTGCAGTCTGAACTCCTTTTAATTATACGAGTGCCTGTGGATGCACCGTGTGTGAGATGAGCCTGGTGACCTGGGCCTGTTATAGTTTTTTGCTTTAGTCCTGGTTTAGTCTGGCTTATGTCTGTTTTATCCCTGATTTGGTCCCTTTGATATGATCCCAGTCCATATAATGGTCCTGGTCCAGTCTTGGTTTAGGCCTACAGTGTATAACGTGTTTAGACCTGGTTTAGTCCTTGTCAGAGACAAGCACAGATTATTTTTCATATAACTTAAAATTAACTCATGCACTGTTTTTAAAATGTTTGAAATATGTTTATGCTTCTTTAGAAATGACTTTTAGATTTATGACTACTATAATTGTAGTAGTAGAGCTTTGTGCAAGTGCTGAGGGGTCTGGGACTAAATAATAATAATAATAAAACAACATAACAAAAAGCAGTGGGGAAAAGGAACATGTGTGGAGGATTTTGGCTGAAATATAAGTACATTCTGAAATCTGGGTTATTTTCAGTAGTCTGATAAAGGCCAAGAACAATAGTTAGCTGTTTGTTTGTATCAATTTTATGACCTTCTTTTAGGCATCAAATTGTGTTTTAGAAACACAAGAACTCATCCCTTCTGTCCAGCTCCCGTGATAGTGCTTCCAAGTGGAGCCAGCCCTCTGAGTCCTACCTGTGCTCCGCCCCGGTGCTCCGTCTCGGTGCTCCGCCCCGGTGCTCCGTCCCCATGCTCCGCCCCGGTGCTCCGTCCCCATGCTCCGCCCCGGTGCTCCGCCCCGGTGCTCCGTCTCGGTGCTCTGCCCCGGTGCTCCGTCCCCGTGCTCCCTTGTGCTGTGTCAGCAGAGGGGCCCCTGGCTGCAGCGTGGGGGCCTGTGCCTGGAGGTCTGCAGTCAGACTCTGTTAACACAGCCGCTGTGTGTGAGCTGCAGCCTCACACGCTGCACAGACGCCTAGGACAACAGTCCAGGTTAAATGTATGTGCAGACTCATGGACTTATGTTTCTTTTAGGAGAATTCAACTCATCTGAAATGCGCAGCGCATCGCCGCCTTTATTCGCTCTATTGAATCTACAGATAAATAGGTGGATTGTAGAAAATGAAAAAATGTAAGGTGATGTAGAACATCTTTATGGATATCTGGCTCTGGTCCTGGCTCTGGTCCTGGCTTTGGTCCTGGTCCTGGCTCTGGTCCTGCCTCTTGCTCTGGTCCTGGCTCTGGTCCTGGCTTTGGTCCTGGTCCTGGCTCTGGTTCTGCCTCTTGCTCTGGTCCTGGCTCTTACACTGGTCCTGGTTCTGGTCCTGGCTCTGGTCCTGGCTTTGGTCCTGGTCCTGGCTCTGGTCCTGGTCCTAGCTCTGGTCCTGGCTCTTGCTCTGGTCCTGGTTCTGGTCCTGGCTCTGGTCCTGGCTTTGGTCCTGGTCCTAGCTCTGGTCCTGGCTTTAGTCCTGGTCCTGGCTCTGGTCCTGGCTTGGTCCTGGCTCTGGTCCTGGCTCTGGTCCTGGCTTTGGTCCTGGTCCTGGCTCTGGTCCTGGTCCTGGCTTTGGTCCTGGTCCTGGCTCTGGTCCTAGCTCTGGTCCTGGCTCTGGTCCTGGCTCTGGTCCTGGCTCTTGCTCTGGTCCGGGCTCTGGTCCTGGCTCTGGTCCTGGCTTTGGTCCTGGCTTTGGTCCTGGTCCTGGCTCTGGTCCTGCCTCTTGCTCTGGTCCTGGCTTTGGTCCTGGTCCTGGCTCTGGTCCTGGCTCTGGTCCTGGCTCTGGTCCTGGCTTTGGTCCTGGTCCTGGCTCTGGTCCTGGTCCTAGCTCTGGTCCTGGCTTGGTCCTGGCTTGGTCCTGGCTCTGGTCCTGGCTTTGGTCCTGGTCCTGGCTTTGGTCCTGGTCCTGGCTCTGGTCCTGGTCCTAGCTCTGGTCCTGGCTTTGGTCCTGGTCCTGGCTCTGGTCCTGGTCCGGGCTCTGGTCCTGGCTTGGTCCTGGCTCTGGTCCTGGCTTTGGTCCTGGTCCTGGCTCTGGTCCTGGTCCTGGCTTTGGTCCTGGTCCTGGCTCTGGTCCTGCCTCTTGCACTGGTCTTGGCTCTGGTCCTGGTCCTGGCTTTGGTCCTGGTCCTGGTCCTGGCTCTTGCTCTGGTCCTGGCTCTGGTCCTGGCTCTGGTCCTGGCTTTGGTCCTGGTCCTGGCTCTGGTCCTGGTCCTAGCTCTGGTTCTGGCTTTGGTCCTGGTCCTAGCTCTGGTCCTGGCTCTGGTCCTGGCACTGGTCCTGGCTCTGGTCCTGGCTCTGGTCCTGGCTTTGGTCCTGGTCCTGGCTCTGGTCCTGGTCCTGGCTCTGGTCCTGGCTCTGGTCCTGGTCCTGGCTCTGGTCCTGGCACTGGTCCTGGCTCTGGTCCTGGCTTTGGTCCTGGTCCTGGCTCTGGTCCTGGTCCTGGCTCTGGTCCTGGCTTTGGTCCTGGTCCTGGCTCTGGTCCTGCCTCTTGCACTGGTCCTGGCTCTGGTCCTGGCTTTGGTCCTGGTCCTAGCTCTGGTCCTGGCTCTGGTCCTGGCACTGGTCCTGGCTCTGGTCCTGGCTTTGGTCCTGGTCCTGGCTCTGGTCCTGGCTCTGGTCCTGGCTCTTTGGTCCTGGCTCTGGTCCTGGTCCTGGCTCTGGTCCTGGCTCTGGTCCTGGCTTTGGTCCTGGTCCTGGCTCTGGTCCTGGCTTTGGTCCTGGCTCTGGTCCTGGTCCTGGCTCTGGTCCTGGCTCTTGCTCTGGTCCTGGCTCTGGTCCTGGTCCTGGCTCTGGTCCTGGCACTGGTCCTGGCTTTGGTCCTGGTCCTGGCTCTGGTCCTGGCTTTGGTCCTGGTCCTGGCTCTGGTCCTGGCTTTGGTCCTGGTCCTGGCTCTGGTCCTGGTCCTGGCTCTGGTCCTGGCTCTTGCTCTGGTCCTGGCTCTGGTCCTGGTCCTGGCTCTGGTCCTGGCTTTGGTCCTGGTCCTGGCTCTGGTCCTGGTCCTGGCTCTGGTCCTGGCTTTGGTCCTGGTCCTGGCTCTGGTCCTGGCTCTTGCTCTGGTCCTGGCTCTGGTCCTGGTCCTGGCTCTGGTCCTGGTCCTGGCTCTGGTCCTGGCTCTTGCTCTGGTCCTGGCTCTGGTCCTGGCTCTGGTCCTGGCTCTGGTCCTGGTCCTGGCTCTGGTCCTGGTCCTGGCTCTGGTCCTGGCTCTTGCTCTGGTCCTGGCTCTGGTCCTGGTCCTGGCTCTGGTCCTGGTCCTGGCTCTGGTCCTGGCTCTTGCTCTGGTCCTGGCTCTGGTCCTGGTCCTGGCTCTGGTCCTGGTCCTGGCTCTGGTCCTGGCTTTGGTCCTGGTCCTGGCTCTGGTCCTGGCTCTTGCTCTGGTCCTGGCTCTGGTCCTGGTCCTGGCTCTGGTCCTGGCTCTTGCTCTGGTCCTGGCTCTGGTCCTGGTCCTGGCTCTGGTCCTGGCTTTGGTCCTGGTCCTGGCTCTGGTCCTGGTCCTGGCTCTGGTCCTGGTCCTGGCTCTGGTCCTGGCTCTGGTCCTGGCTCTTGCTCTGGTCCTGGCTCTGGTCCTGGTCCTGGCTCTGGTCCTGGTCCTGGCTCTGGTCCTGGCTCTTGCTCTGGTCCTGGCTCTGGTCCTGGTCCTGGCTCTGGTCCTGGCTCTGGTCCTGCATAAGCCGTGCTGTGGTCACTCTTGAGTGGTTCGACTCTGACACATTGAAATATCAAATGAAAATAAAAAAGGAAAAATATTCCAAACAAGTTACAATTCTTAATTTTCATTTGAATTAATTTCAATAAATGTTAATGAGACGTGCACAACAGGACTATGTTCTGTGCAATTGTGAGAATGTTTTAATGGAAAGCTCCAAAGAAATAGAATAATTAACAAAAATGTGAAAATTAATAAATTCATGAATTAACAATAACCTACATTTTAAGCAAAATCCAACAATATTTCACCTCCTCACCCATACCCTCCTCCTCACCCACACCCGCCCCCTCACGCACGGTCAATCACAACTGGAAAAGTGGTGATCCAGGGGCCAAGAGTTCCAAAGTCTAGGACTGGTCACAGAAAATGAACGTCCACCCACTTTTTTGGTCACATAGATATGATGGTGCAAGCAAAATCTTGTGGTCTGTGAGGAGAGGGCGTGGTCTGTGAGGAGAGGGCGTAGTCTGTGAGGAGAGGGCGTGGTCTGTGAGGAAAGGGCGTGGTCTGTGTGGAGAGGGCGTGGTCTGTGAGGAAAGGGCGTGGTCTGTGTGGAGAGGGCGTGGTCTGTGAGGAGAGGGCGTAGTCTGTGAGGAGAGGGCGTGGTCTGTGAGGAAAGGGCGTGGTCTGTGAGGAGAGAGTGTGGTCTGTGAGGAGAGGGCGTATCTGTACTCAGCCTCGTGTGTGTGTGTGTGTGTGTGTGTGTGTGTGTGTGTGTGTGTGTGTGTGTGTGTGTGTGTGTGTGTGTGTGTGTGTGTGTGTGTGTGTGTGTGTGTGTGTGTGCAGACGTATGTGTGCGTGAGTGTGTGTGAATATGGGCATGTGGCAATGCTTTTAATGCACTGTAGAACACTTTGTGTTACATTGTATGTATGAAAAGCGCTTTGTGAATAAAGTTTGATTTGATTAATAAAGTTTGTGTCGCGTGCGCCTCTAGTGGCCACAGGGAGAACGCATTCTTTCCGCAAAATTCCAACGCAAAACTTTATAAATGAGGCTTCAGGTCTCAGGTTAAACAAGGCTAAAATGGGACAGGACTATATCAGGACGGAAGGCATGGTGACTGACTAGTACTCTCACCTCACAGCAAGAAGGTCACTGGTTTGACTCCCGGGCCTTTCACTGTGTCTGGGTGAGTTGTGGAGATCCACCCCGTTCACGGTGGATATTGTGGAGTGCTTCGAATTTTTTTGAATGAGTCCTGCTCTCAGACAGACACATGGATGTAAATGAACTAAACTTGGAGGCACTTTGAGGAGTTTGATTTGCACGCCCTGTCCCTGCTCGTCTCTCTGCACCACAGCTCACAACTCATACTTTTGGCACGTTGTTGTGTTTGCAGATAATGTAAATGTGATGGCAGTACTAGTTTGACTGACTGCTGTACGCCTCGCCTGTGGAGGGCGTCGTTACAGCACAGATGGGTGTGTACCAATTAGAAAAAGGGATGTACTAGAGTGAAGAGGAAAAGTGGAACTACCTATGCGATGAGGTGACATTCTGAGTATTAAAAAGTTCATGAAGCATTTACTACGCTTCTTTATTTTTTCTTCTACACCACCAACATAACAAATTGGCGACGAGGATGAGCGCGTCGGTACCGTGCCCACCGTTCTTTCTTCCACATGTTGGTGAGCCGCCTATTCCTTTTGCAACGTGGCGAAAGATGTTTGATAACTACATGCTAGTAATCAATGCTACCGGAGACGCATGGCCAGATGCTAGAAAAAGGGCCGTATTGCTGCACTGTCTTGGCCCAGAAGGACAGCGCCTTTTCTACACGTTACCGGACCAAGGTGACACCATGGCTACAGCAATGACCGCGTTGGGAAAAACATTTCGTCCCAAAGTCAATGTCGTGGCCTGCAGACATGCTCAGACAACGTGTTCAGCGCTCGGACGAGACTGCTACTCAGTACGTGGCTGTGCTAAGGGACCTCGCTGCGTCATGTGAGTTTGGTGCAATGGAGGGTGAGATGATAAGAGATCAACTTATTTCAAATACATATCTCAGTGCTGTGCGAGATAAGCTTTTGCTTGAAAACGAACTGACTTTGGACAAAGCTGTAACTATTGCTCGCAAGTTGAGGCTGCGGTGAAAAATGCTCGTTGTTAACAGCTAACAGACAAGCCCCTACAGCGCCAGTACAGGCAGTCGGACCGTCAGCGCAACTTTTGGGGAAAAAGATTCATGTCCCGCCAAGCCAAGTGCTCATGACCGTGGCACAAGCAAGCTACAACTGCTAACAAACAACAACGCAAATGCTTCAGATGTGGATCAAACAAGCACATCGCCACAGACAAAAACTGCCCAGCTGCTTCAATACAGTGTAATAACTGTGGAAAAAGAGGACATTTCGCCAAGGTATGCAGATCAGTTGCTAAATCTGTAAACCAAATACAAGAGGTTGTTGTTCCCGAGTTAGCTATCCTCTGTGTCGACAATGTTAAAGTGGTAGCTGCAGCATTCGACAAACTTACATGCACAGTGACCATTGAAGCACCAAAAGGAAATGGACATTCAGTAGAGCTAATAGTGGACACTGGTGCTTCAGTTTCCATTTTACCAGAGTCATTGTACAAGAAATACTTTGGTCACTGCACACTCCAAGAGCCACAACTCAAACTAGCCACTTACTCCAGGGGTCACTTACCTGTTCTTGGCTGTCTCAAAGCAGAAACTACTACTAAACAAGAAAAGTCTGTGCCAGCAACCTTCTACATTGTTAAAACTGGATCTCCTTTGCTGGGTTTGGATCTGATAAAAGCTCTGGGGTCAGCATTATCGATGGTAAAGTGATCCTTGATATGGACAATGCAACCACTCCATCTGCTGGTGAGTTTTGCACAGTGCACAACATTGACTGTACCCCAACTCAAACACTTGGATGTGTCAAAGGTTTCGTCCACAAAGTGCAAGTCAACAGCAACGTACGACCAGTACGGCAAAAACTACGACGTTTACCACTCAGCATACGTAAAGAAGTGTCAGCAGAACTAAACCGCCTACTGCAAGCAGGCATCATTGAGAGAGTGGATGCATCTGAGTGGGTGAGTCCTCTGGTTGCAGGAAGGAAGCAGAGGGGACTGCGCTTATGCGTTGACTTTGTGAACCAAATAAAAGTGTCATAATGGACTGTTACCCACTTCCTCATATGGAGGACCTCTTTGCAGAACTGTCTGGAGCCACTCACTACAGTCAGATAGACCTAAGCTCAGCATACCACCAGTTACCTCTGCACCCAGAAAGCCGCAAACTAACTGCTTTCATAACTCATGACGGCTTATTCCAGTTCACACGTGTTCCCTTTGGTCTTGCATCTGCACCATCTGCTTTCCAAAAAATGATGGAGACCATACTAAAGGGCGTGCCTGGTGTACAGAACTACTTGGACGACATCGTTGTCTATGGAGCTTCAAAAGAGGAACACGAACTACGTCTACAAACGGTCCTCAAGCGGCTAAGTGAGGCAGGACTGCAGATCAACTTTGAGAAAAGTGCATTTGCTCAAACAGACATTACTTTCCTTGGGCACGTCATTTCTAAAGACGGCTTGCGCCCTAGCTTGGATCATCTTACTGCCATTGCAGAAGCACCTGCACCTCAGGACATGCCAGCACTGCGCTCATTCCTAGGTTTGACTTCATGGTTCAGCAAGTTTATTCCGAACTACGCTACACTAGTTGAACCCCTGCGTCAAAGGCTCAAAACTAGTGTACAGGCTGAACTACACTGGGATGAGGAGGCAAATGAAAGCTTCACAAAACTGAAACAAATGCTCCTTGACAGTCCCGCACTTGCCATTTACAACCCTAAACTGCCAACAGTCATCACAACAGATGCATCTGACTATGGCTTAGGGGCCGTCCTTACCAGTTCCACTCAGACAATGCAGAGCACATTGTAGCGTTGCTTCACGTACATTGACGCCTGCTGAAAGAAAATACTCAACCACGGAAAAGAAGCTCTCGCCTGCGTGTGGGCTGTTGAGAGATGGAGAACGTCGTCCTGGGGGGCGCAGATTCACACTCCGAACAGATCATCAGGCTCTGACTACGCTCCTCAACACTAAAGGTATGAACAGAGCAGGGATGAGGATCGCTAGATGGTCAGCTAGGCTTATGTGCTTTCAGTATGATATGGAGTACCGTCCAGGGAACCAAAATGTCCTGGCAGACTGTCTTTCACGCATTACCTTGAGTCATCTTCACTGACTGAACCTGAAACCTACTTGTTTGTAGAGATAGCTAAATCTCCCCACTATTCACTCGCTACCCCTTGCCGACTTTAAAGCCGAGTCTGAGGACTGTCCTGAACTTAAACTACTTAGGCAGGTCAGTCAGTCCAAATGGCCCATTAAAACTAAAAAGTCTCTTCCCATTGAACTACAGCCATACTTTCTTGTGAGACATGAACTTGCTGTTGACTCCCCACTGATATTTTACCACGCCTGGTTGTCCCTAAGTCACTCAGAGAGCGCATAGTACACCTGGCACATGAGGTCACCAGGCATAGTGCGTGCTAAACAGCGCCTCAGAGAGCTCTACTGGTGGCCAAACATGGACAGTTTAGTTTACGATTGTCCTCTCTACATGCATGGTGTGTCAGAAATGTGATAAAACTGCCAAACCGTCACCTGCCCCATTGCCGCCTCTAGAGTTCCCCGAACGCCCCTTTCAACCTGTGGCTGTGGACATTGTTGGTCCCTTTGAACGTGGACCACAGGACTGTCGATTTGCTATCACTCTGGTTGACTACTTTAGTAAATGGCCAGAAGTAGCCTTCACCCCAAATCACGACTACAGCTACAGTCCTTACGTTCCTGTCAGCAGTTTTTCTCGTGAAGGGAATCCCTGTGCTATAACAACTGATAACGGTCCACAGTTCACCTCTTGTGATTTTGCAGACTTCTGACAGAAAGAGAGAATCAAGCACATCAAAAACGAGTGTGGTACCACCCTCAATCAAGCGGGAGTGTTGAGCGATTCAACAGAGTGCTCAAAAGACTGTATCCAGGGAGCACAGGCGGTCCAAAAGCCATGGAAGCCAGCGGTAACTTCCATGCTCCAGAACTACAGAGCCACACCCCATGCAACCAATGAGTCTCCTTTCAAGCTCCTCACGCGGAGACCTATGAGAACAAAGCTTCACATCCTGCCTCAGCAGATAGCACAGGACAGTATGACATTGTGAGATCCAGAGTATCTCTCCAACAGGCGAAAAGTAAGAGTTACACTGACAAAAAGAGAGGTGCTAAGCCTCCCAAACTCGCAGTGGGAGACAGGGTGCGTATCCGCAAGCCTTTTCATGTTGGGAAAGGAGAGAGACAGTATACTGAGCCTGTGTCCGTTCAACAACACACCGGATACAGTACCTTCATCTTGAGTGATGGGAAAAGGTGGAATGCGACTCGCCTGTCTCTCTGTCCAGAAAGAGCTGAGGAACCTCTTCAAGCTGGTACTGCTGGACAAAATACCAGCCAGACTGAAACTTTACCAAACCGTGCTGTTAAACAAAGGGAGCACAAACCACCTGCATGGACTAAAGACTATGTGTTGAAATAAATAAGTGTTAAAGCAACAAATACAGCTAAAACAGTTCTGATAAAATACACTTTTGGTTAATGGTTACTATTGAGTTACTTTGATATACCAGCTGCTGACTTTAAGTTAAGTTAAGAAGAAGCATGATAGTAATGCATAGTAAAGAGTAAAACATCTTGTTTTGACATAAGGTGGTGCAGCTTAAGTATGGTTATGAAAAATGTTATAGTATGTACTTATGTTGAATATTTGCTAGAACAGGAGATGTACCTTTTATAAGTAATGGGGGAGATGTTGTGTTTGCAGATAATGTAAATGTGATGGCAGTACTAGTTTGACTGACTGCTGTACGCCTCGCCTGTGGAGGGCGTCGTTACAGCACAGATGGGTGTGTACCAATTAGAAAAAGGGATGTACTAGAGTGAAGAGGAAAAGTGGAACTACCTATGCGATGAGGTGACATTCTGAGTATTAAAAAGTTCATGAAGCATTTACTACGCTTCTTTATTTTTTCTTCTACACCACCAACATAACACACGTCTGCAGTGACCAGACAGGTCTGGGTTTGTGACCAACAGAAGCACCGCAGTAAAGTTTGAAGTGGAGATAAAAGCGTGGCCTCCCCGAAACCTCCTGTTTCTTGATAACCTCATTAGTAACCTGCTCCAAGCACCACCCTTCCTCTACTCACAGCCCCATCCACATGTCTCTCATTTTGTCCATAGTTTGCAGACAAAACTCTATAAAATGTTAAAAAGAGTTGTTTTATAACCCACGACGTGCAGCATTCATGTTGTCCGGTGTGTTGCGCACCTCGCCTGCGCTCCGGTAAGCCTTCAGAATGCAAGTTTGAGAAAATTCTCACTTATGTCCCTGCGAGGCTCAGTGGAAATGTGTTTTGTACATAAATGTACTAAAGAGAAACATACTTTATCCATACAGTATAATCTATACCTTATTTATTCTTTATTTTGGCAGGGAGGTTGCACTGAGATACAATCTCTCTTCTTCCACTTGGCCTAGCTGTGTGTCTCCATGGAGACAGACAAAACTTGTTTCTTAGTTTCAACAATCATCCAGATTTTCTCTAATCTCTCATCAAATTGTCCATTGATTGTTCAGCATGTCATGCTGTCATGCTTTTATTTAATGCCAACCATACTTTGAATTTCTCTCAAAACATTCTTTGAGCCTGACTTTTACTGCAGTGGTGTACACAGGAAGTCCCAGTTGAACGCCAAGCTGACTTCCTGTGCAGTTTTGGAGGGAAATGATTGAATCCTGTCGGAGGCTGATATGAGGCAGTCATTGTGTTGGCATCAGATAAAGCTGCAGCATTTGAGGAAGACGCCCGTGAAGGAGCGAGCCATAGGAAAGTATTCGACAGGCGTTCACTGTGGGAAAGAGCCGACCAATCAGGAAGTGTGGGAGGAGCCTCCACAGCAGGGCTTTGGCTACCATTACACTCAGGTGCAGACTATACTCAGAGCCCCTACCCCTCTTTATTATTATTATTGTTCTTCTTCTTATTAGATTGAATCATTCATAAAAATAATATTAATTTAAATGCATTGTATTGGGTATTTGAATTATTGTATTATATTTTAGGCTAGACAGGAGCGCGGCTGTCACCTGTCTGCTCTGTGCCAGTTGTTGCAGCTCAGTGTGTTAAAATATCTTAAAGGAAAAGTATTAGGCATTTTTCATATTGTAATTAGCTTTTAAACATGCTCTTGAGTACCTTGAATTTGCAATCTCATATTTTTAAACAAACAAACAAAAATTATTTTGGACTAAATGAAGAGATTTGTCTGCTGTATGCAATGACACTTACGCCTGAATTCCACATCATGCATCTCTGCTCCGCTCCGCTGCGCCGCACACCGCCTCCGATTTAGAGCGCAGACCCTCGCCTACTGGATGCAATTTGTCTCCGCCCGTCCGCGCAGCGCAGGGCTGCGAAGTCCCGAGGAGCGGGACTCGCGGGATCTGCGAGAACTCGTGATCAGAAAGCGCTCCAAAAGTATCGGAAAGAAAACAAATGCAGATTAACTGAAAGTTTGTCGTTTGTGCAACTGCAATCGCTTTTTTCACCGTGTCAACACGGCGCATGAATAGAGCATTAATAAAATGACAGCCTAAAACTGTACTTAAGACATTTACAACCATTTACATGTTTCGGGTGGTATTGATTGTAAACATTTGCCTTCTGGGTAACAAAAAGTTTAATGCACGTCATTAGGTCTGAGTGTTTGTTTTGGAAACCCAGATGTAGTTCGTGTTCTCTTTCCTGTTTAGTGTGATCTAAACTGCGTGGCTTGATCCGGTCGGATTCTGGCGCAGAAGAAAATAGACTTCATCCGCAATTCAGTCGGAGAGTGGCGGAAGGGCGGAGCCGAGGCACAGTCATTCATTCATTTCGATGGCTGCGTAAGTTCTGCGCAGTGCGTGGCGCAGCGGAGTGGAGACGCATGATGTTGAATTTGCCTGTTACTGAGTGCATCCAGCCAGGAGATGGCGCCTAGTGCTTACACAATGTAGTTGTGTTATCGCTTTAAGAGACGCTACAGTCAGGCTAGCAATAGCAGTTATTGTGTTTAGAGGCAGAAATGCGAGTCTGACAATGATTTAAAGCAGTGGTTCTTAAACTTTTTCAGTCGTGACCCCCAAAATAGCAAAAGTTCACATATGTGACCCCCAAACACAAAAGATAGTCGACACGCAAAGTGAGAAATTAGCCTTATATCTAATGTTTGATTTTATTTTGAGAATATAGACCCAGAAAAATGACTTTGATTGGCCGACAAATAGGAATCTATCCATCGACCCTGAAATGATCCCGTGTCCCGTGTGTGTGTGCGTGTGTTTGTGTGTGTCTGTGTGACTCACAGACCCGTGTCACACTACAGTGTGGCCAAACTAAACAGTCCAGTGCAGTCCACATGTGCCCTGTCCACACACGTGAACAGCTGACAATTTATAATTCTCATATGCACAAAGCCATATGAGAATTATAAATATCTCTTTTATGTGTTTTATATGTACTCCAAGACTTCACTTGTTCCAATAAACATAAATGTTTAATGAACAGGACAAGGCAGTGTGTCAAAGGTTTGAGTCAGAACAGAGTTCACTTTTGACTCGTGCCTGTGTCTGCATCATCTCTTCTGAACCCCTCCCTCTTGTCTCTGTTTGTCAATTCAATTCGCTCATTATCGGCTGTTGAGTTAAATCTCATTCATAGCTCATTTTGCATTGTCCTTTTATGGTGAAATGGGGCGTGGCATGATGTTGCATGACGTGTGGCAGATTTAATTTTCATGAAATGTAGATTTTGTCTGTATGTACTCTTTCAGGTAGAATTTGAGGCACTCATCAAAAGAAAGATAGTAAGAAAAAGTCTTCTCTACAAATGGACAGAACACTTGTTTAAAGATAGATAGATGTATTGGTCAGGTAGTGTCAGCAGATAGTGTGGCGGGGCACTTTGAGGAGAGTTAAATTTGAATCATAATCAAAAACACTGCTTTACCTTCACTCTAAAACTCTACTCCACAAATCTGCTGTCTAAAAACACCATTTGAACTTTGACACTGTAACATGTTTGAGTGTGGATTGCCAGTGTGTTTGTTGTGCTGTCTTGATGTTGTTGTTGTTGTTTGTTCTAGACCACATAGAGGCGCTGCTGTTGAACCTGACTCAGGCCGAGCACCAGACAGAGTCCTGCTTCAGTTTGAAAGACGCAGCTGAGGCCCAGACCAAAGCCGCCGCTAGCCAGACCAAAGCCTGTCAGTCCAACCAGAGCTATCTACAGAGACAACTGTGAGTTCTACTGCTACTACTACTGGTACTGGTACTGCTACTGCTACTACTGGTACTGGTACTGGTACTGCTACTACTACTACTGCTACAACTGTTACTACTACTGCAGCTACTGCTACTACTGCGGCTACTTCTACTGCTTCTGCTCCTACTACTGCTTCTGTTACAGCTACTACTACTACTACTACTACTACTACTACTACTACTACTACTACTACTACTACTACTACTACTACCACTACTACTACTACTACTGCTACTACTGTATGGGGCTATTCATGCCAAAACACTGTAAATATGTCATACATGGTAGAAAAGGTTTCAGGGGTTGTCATCCGGATGCTGTTTGAAGATCGAGTTGTTTCGACTTCCATCCAGAAGTCATTGTCAATGAGCTGGTCTGAGAACTCTGGCTTATATGCCACTCTGAGTTGTGAGAGCCCTGCCTACAGGGAGGAGTCACTGATAATGGCTTGTCTTTGATAGGTTAACACTTTGCTCTGCCTAGTGTCACCTGAGGCTAATCTGTTATGATAGCCTTTTTTGTGAAAAGAGAGAATCCGTCTCTAAACAGGAATGGGGGTTTAAGATTCAAATGAGCTAAGATTTATGACAGCCTCCTAACACCCTGGTCCAAGTCTGTAGACCAGTCACATGCTAATCAGGTACCCAGCAGTAATGAGGGAGCAAAAGCTATCAATAGGACAAAAGAACAAAGTCTATCATAACAGAAGGCTTTCACAAGGCAAGGCAAGGCAAGTTTATTTGTAGAGCACAATTCGTACCCAGGGCAATTCAAACTGCTTTACATAACAGGAAAAGTTGCATTAAAATGACAAAACACAAAAAGACATACAGAATCATTTTAAAATAAAGCGCTCTAAAAGAGAAGAGTGCAGATAGATCTTTCAGTCGTTTGCACATCTAAACAAAACTGTTTTTAGCCTGGATTTAAACATTGTCAGAGTTGAGGCCTGTCTCACATCTTCAGGGAGACTGTTCCAGATTCTAGCTGCAAAAAACTGAAATGCTGATTCCCCATGTTTAGTCCTGACTCTAGGCACCAGCAGGAGGCCGGTCCATGTTTAGTCCTGACTCTAGGCACCAGCAGGAGGCCGGTCCCTGTGATCCTCAGAGTGTTAGATGGTTCATATGGCTCTAACATGTCAGAGATGTACTTTGGTGCTTGGCCGTGGAGAGACTTGAACACAAGCAGAGCTGCTTTAAAGTCTATTCTCTGAGCCACAGGAAGCCAGTGCAGTGACCTGAGCAAGGGGCTAATGTGCTCATACTTCCTGGTTCTACTCAGGACCCGAGCAGCAGGTTCTGGATGTACTGCAGCTCGTTTGGAGAGGCCAGTGAGCAGCCGTTACAGTAGTCTAACCTACTGGAGACAAATGCATGGATAAGTCTCTCCAAGTCTGGTTTAGACACTATACCTTTAATTTTGGCAATGTTTTTTAGATGGTAAAAGGTTGTTGATATTATTGATTTGATGTGCCTGTCAAAGTTCAAGTCATTATTACCCCCAGTTTTATAACTTGATTTGTAGGTTTTAGAGTGAGAGACTGGAGCTGACTGCTGACATTTTCTCTCTGTTTCTGCGGCCCAAAGACGATGATTTCAGTCTTGCCTGAGCTCAGCTGGAGAAAATTGTTTTGCATCCACAGTTTGAATGCAGTGGTCCATATTTACCTGCCGTCACTGAGACATAGATCTGAGTGTCTTCTGCAGAGTTGTGATAAGACACATTTGTGCTGTGTATTAACTGACCTAACGGCAGCATATAGAGGTTGAACTGAAGGGGTCCCAGGATTGACCCTTGGGGCACCCCACAGGTCAAGCTCATGTGGTCTGAGACACAGTTACCAATCTCAACAAAGTACTCTCTGTCCTCAAAGTAGGACTTCCATCCAATTTAGGGCGGTGCGAGTGATGCCCACCCAGTCCTCTAGTCTCTGTAGGAGGATCCCATGATCCCATGAAAAGTGCTGCTACAGCCACAGGACCCAGACACCTGGCCCAGAGGAAAGATGAGGCCCCAAAACATAAGCCTAAAGCCTGCAATAAGCAAATCAAATCAAACTTTATTTATAAAGCGCTTTTCATACAAAGATGTAACACAAAGTGCTCTACAGTGAATTAAAAACATTCCTACACATGACCATATCCCACGCAACCTCCCCATGACCACCAGACCCACACAACCAAACACCTGCACACTCTCACACACATATATACTTTCACATGCACTTGCACACACACTCATGTACACACACCCACACACATGCTCTAAAATGCACAAGCCCGAGTACAGATAGACCAGTTGAGGACGCACCATCAGAGGAGCTGTCTGCACCAAGAGCAGAGAATCGGCCACAACCACAGGACACAGACTCAGGCCCCACAGGAGAGAAGAGGCACACACCAAACCTCCACCAGGGGCCCATGAGCCAGGGCCCAGCAGACACACTAAATAGCATAAATGAATACACAGATTAGATTGAATAAATACTAATCAAGAACTGGACTAAAAAAATCTTGAGCCTGCTCTTAATACCTGAATATTCTCTTCTACTACTACTACTACTAGAGAGAGAAAAGAGAGAGAGAGAAAACAGGCAAAACAGTCCAGCGTGTTGTGCTGAGGGTCTTGATTCTGAGTCGGTCCTGCCACAGTTCGACTGTGGTTTAAACAGCTGTTACTTGGGTCTGATGTAATGGAATAACGGTCAGCACTTTTAAGATTATTTGTGCAAATTCTAAAGACAATGAGAAAGTACACAGTAACAAATTATTGTGTTCCATCTGATACATATGACACATGATTTAAACCGTTATTTGTTTATGCTGAAATGGCATGATGTCACTATTAAGATTATTTGTGCCAGATTATGAGGAACTACACAGTTACAAAGTATTGTGTCTCTTATGATACATTATGTGAACAAGATACAGGCTGCGTGATGCATCATAATATCTGATGAATATCTGAAGTGCATACCAACACACAAAAACACTGGACATGATGGATATGTTGTTATAATTTGATGTTTACTGTATTTGGTGTCTTTTTGTTTGTTTTCAGTCAGAAGTGTAAAGTGAGTGAGTCGGAGGCGGCGCAGCAGACCACTCCTCAGAAGACTGCCTCTGATTCTGCAGGATCTGGTGCTACAGGCTCTGGAGCAGGCCGTGTGATCCTGGTGCTGGCCCTGCTCGTGCCTCTGACAGTCCACCTAGTCCTGTGAGTCCCACACCACACGTCCCATGGAGAGCATTTCTGCAAGAGGCTTCCCCCCCCCCGGAATGTTCCACAGTTTGACACACCTGCCTGTCAGGCAGCAGGGGGTGCTAGAGGAAATGTTGTCGTGTCCTGCAAGACAGACTGCCTAGTATGAAAGTGGTGTGTGAGTGAATGACTGGTGGGAGGGGCCGATGCAGATTGGCAGCCTCTCTGCCGTCAGTCTGTCCCAGGGCAACTTTGACTGAAGTAGTATCTTATCACCATTGAGTGTGGAGTGAATGAATAATGATATGTGAAGCATCTTTGAGTGTCAAGAAAAACGTATTAAAAATATGATTCATTATTATTATTATTATTATTGTTGTTATTATTATTATTATGAACAAACTGATCTATGTTGCATTTGTTCAATTGAAGGTGTTTTACTGCTCTACAATAGCAGGAAAAACGTTTTTACTGTGAGTAGGCACGCCTCTCTACAGATCTGACCTCTAACTTCGCCTAGTGGTGTTTTCATGCCATACTGTGGAACATTCTAGGCAAAGCAATCTGACTCTGTGGTGACAGGCAGTAGAAAAGTAACATGGTGCACCTTTGTACCGGAGCAGCTCCTCTGCAGGGCAGCATTCTTTTACTATGAGGAGAACCAAATGAAAGCCTCTGTAATTAGGACCAGGATCCACCACAGAGCTTTGAGTCCACAAACAGAGAGCACGCTGCCCTCTGCTGGACAGCATGGCTCACTGCACTTTACCAGCAGGATTCACATGTTCACCTTTACATTAAGTAAAAAGATGTTTTCACTGAGAAATTATTTCTTTACAAAATTAAATTCACATTTGGAACAAATTCTACTGAAATAAAGTTAGATGTTATTGGGCTGCAGTCGCACCAGTAACCGCTTCAATTTGGGTCGAGGATCGTCCAGTGTCTTGACTGAGACTCAGATCCTCCGGCTCAGAGCTGGTGTCATTTTTATTGGTCTTCCACTTGACTTTTTTGTTCCATAATCCTCAGGATCTTTTAAGAAATTCCAAATGACTGTGTTGTGCTTGCTTGTGCGTCCCACCTCAGCAGCGATAGAGAGGCCCTTGCTTATGCAGCTCAACAACCCCACCGCCTTCAAAATGACACCCAGAGATTTGACAATAAATAATACCTGATAACACCTTTATTTTGTTAAATGAGTGTTTAACTGTCAGAAAAATGTGTCAGTTACGTTTAAATTGTCTCTGTATTTTCAGTGGTACGTTGCATATTGATGATGTAGTAGTGCTGAGATATATAGAACTCAGCACTACTTCCTGTAATTTTAAACATTTATATTTCAAATTTTCTTCACAAACTGAAACTAAATGAATGTAAAATTATGATCACTATTTACCACAGCTGCCCAGTTATAATTAGAAAATCGGGAGAACCTGTCCTATAGACTTTAGCAGAAGTCTGAAACTATTATGGCTGAAATCACAATGAAATGGCACAAATAATAATTCTCAGTGAAATGCAGGCTTTTATTATTAATATCGTTTCCTCAATCCACTTGAAACAGTTTGATTCATTCAATGAAGTTGCTATGTCCGTATCAAACAAACAAATATTTACCCCAGGTTCTATCCTTGCACACAAAGTTATTACAAAAACATGTATTATATGTTTAAAAAGTGTAACTTTTTCATGGTTGAATAAATCGCCTTTTTTCTGAGTTGTTTCATTGCTTTCATCTCCAGGATTTGACCTCTGTGTCTGGGGAAGAGGGGCTGGACTCACGAGTGCTGTACACTTCCTGATTACGCTCTCATCGGCATGGAAACGCTGCATCCCTGTCCTCTGATTGGACGAACACTTTGCATACAAACGACTGGACACTTGACAACTATCTGTTGCTGTCTGCCATTTTTATTTTAGACTCCACAGAATGGCTTCTGCTGAAACACAACTCACTTTTTATCATGTTTTATAATGTTATTTTAATTTGCTTTTGATTATATTTGTATCTGCATTTTTTACATTTCACTGCAAACTAAATGATCTTGAAAGAAATGAACCATGAACCAAATGGGAGTTAGTGGGAGTAAATGAGTAGGTGTAAATGAATGTAAACTGAAGAAAAAGCTGATTCACAATTCAAAAACCGGATTCATAATTTTATTCAATACTTTTACAGACATTTATGAAGAAACCTTTTGCTTTATAAACAGAAACATGTTAAATTCCATCATGTTCCCAAAAGTGAAGTAAAACATAATGTGATTTCACTGGAGCGGGACCCTGTGGTCTACCCCACACAGCAGGCATAGGTGCTATCCACTCGCCCAGGAGCGGCACAGGTCACTGACTTTTCTTTCCTGTAAACTGTAAAAAATTGTTGCTTTAAAAAAATTGCATTAGCATTTACATCTGATGTCAGTTAATCACTGTGTCCTTTACTTCCGTTTGGACTTTTGAGCACTCTGATGATTAGCATTTCATGAAAAATATAAATTCAATGAAAACAAAAAAACAAAAAAACATTGAAACAGAACAAATATAATATATTGCTGTCATTTCTGTTTGCTTGTATTGTTTGATTGCATTCCCCACTGTGCAGTGTCTGCTCTTTTTGCTGAAGTTTTGTATTTAGAAAACAGGGATATACTGTATTTTCTTCTTCTTTGGAATGATGTTGTTTTGTGTGGATGATGTCACTCTGTGGTAAAGGTCAAGGCGTTTTCTCTGACTCCGGCTTGTGCTTTGATTAAAGTTGAACTTGACCCCACAAAAACTGCACCTGTTTTGATGTTTTATGTCATTTTTGGACGTATTGTTTTAAAAAGGAAAGAAATAAACCAGACTTTGTGAAGATAAGTTTGTTATTTTAAGTTTAGGAGCAGGACCACAGCTCATCCACGCCCTTCTAAAGGCCACACTATTTAAGCTTCTCAGACACACACCAGTGTCCTAAACACACACACCAGTGTTAAAGACACACACCAGTGTTCAAGACACACATACCAGTGTTCAAGACACACACACACCAGTGTCCTAAACACACACACCAGTGTCCTGAACACACACATCAGTGTGTAAGACACACATCAGTGTTCAAGACACACACACCAGTGTCCTAAACACACACACCAGTGTCCTGAACACACACATCAGTGTTCAAGACACACATCAGTGTTCAAGACACACACACACACACACACACACACACACACACACACACACACACACACACACACACACACACACACACACACATATATACACACACACATATACACACACACACACACACACACATATACACACACACACACACTTTAAACCTGGTTCTGTCCATTTTCAGATGTAAATGTCCCAAATATGTGACATTTTGGTCGTTTTTACATAAATGTCTTATTACGAGATGAAAACATGACGAAAAACTTGTGATACATTTTTTCTTACATTTATGAGTAAACGACAGGAGACGTTTACATTGATATCTTTAAATTTAAATTCATCTTTTCCTGTTCACCTGCAGCGTGTGGAGAACAGAGAATGGAGTCCATTTGTCAGAATCTAAATCGAGTTGTAAATATTAGTATTACTAAAAATAATGCACAAAAGTACAAACAATTCTTGCTCAAATCAAAACATCAATCAAAACGCTCAAAAAAAGATTTTTATGATTTATACATTTTATTAAATAGTTGCTTCAATACTTTTACTGAAGTGGATTATTTTATGTGATGTTTTTACCTTTACTCTTTTACTGAAGTCACACCAAACGCTCTGAAGTTGAAGCTTCTACACTTTTGATCAAGTGTTTATCTGTGGAAATAGGAAATGTGTTTAAATATATATTTTACTACACATTTTGTAATAAACTAAACTATAAATGCAATAAATTGATGTGAAAATAAGTGACAATTGATTAAATTAGGACTAGATTAGGACTAAACCAGGTTTAAACCAGGACTAAACTTGGATTATTCCCAGTAGACCCTCACGATACACTTGGGCCTGTCGAGTCTGTCCAGCTTCCTCCCCCGAGGGAGAGGAGGGAGAGAGAGAGGGGGGGAAATAAAGCACCAGCCGCTCTAGAAACACAAATACAAATGGGAGGAGCCTGTTGTATACGTTTTTAGAGGTAGAGAAAACCTACGCAGACACGCAGAGAACATGCACACTCCACACAGAAAGGCCCCGGGAGTTGAACCCAGGACCTTCTTGCTGTGAAGCCACAGTGCTAACCGCTGAGTAACCATTCAATCACAAAAGCAGCTCCAAACATAAAGCAGACGAGTGTCGCCTTCCACAGCAGAGACGGAACATTTACCAAACGGCACATTACGACGAGGAGAACGAGTCTGTCTGAACGATCTCTAAATGTGGCACTTCTGTTGTTCTCGACCGAAGAACGTCTTTAAAATCAGCCCGAGACCAAAGCCTTTAGCTCTAAACAAATGAAATGTGAGGAAAGGCTTTACACCCGCCTTAGTGGGTGGATTGGACCCCACCCACTCGCCCTCCCTTTAACCAATCACTGGCTCTCATTCTTTGTCCGGCTCCGGTTTACTTCACAAAATAAAAGTCTGATCGATCCCCAACGCTGGACTCCAAGTCAAACAACAAAGTCTTTTTGTTGACGGCCAGATTTTCAGAGCTTCGTCGCCCATTGATGGCACAGGTTTTACGTCATCAATAGGAAACAGACCATTGAAAATACTGACTCTCTGAATTGTCATTTAAAACTTTTTATTTTCAAATTTTCAAACCCAGAAGGCAGCCTCACAAACTCTGAAAGTCGATGCTGCTGCCCCCTGCAGCCCTTACGCGCTCACTACACCCTTACACCCTGCACAGGGCAGCAATCCAAACTCTGAGAGTCTGCACTGCTGCCCGTGAAGCTCTACCCGCCCCCTTCTCCCCCCAAACCCCCTTAACAGCCCGGGGTTTAACAGAGGCAGCCTGTGCAGCCTCTGGACCTCTTCTCTTTCTTCTTCGTCGTTTCACTCTCCTCGAGTCCAGCGTTTGGGTCCTCTACCTTTTCTTTGCTTTTCCGCCGGAAACAGCCGAAGAAGCAGCCGAACCCCTTCTTTTTCTTTTTTATCTTAATTTGTTCATTTGCCTGCCCTCCGTCGACTGATGTCTGGAGGGTTTCAGTTTCGGCAAATGTTTCATCTCTAATCATCAGGGTCAACCGGTCTAAAGTATCATAAATCTTGTCATGGTTCTGGAGTAACTTTGTCTGCAGTTCCTTCTCCTTCTGCAGCCACGTGTTCCTTTCCTCTTCCAGGACGCTCTTTAACCTTTCTATTTCCTTATTTAACGCTTTCATTTTTAAAGACTCTAACCGTCCCTTTTCTAATTCTTTGTTCAATCTATCCTCAAGGTGAATATAATCTTCTAAAATAATTTTATTTTCAAAACTTAACAGGGCGTTGTCGTGCCGTAAAGACTCTCGGTCTTTGGTCTTCGGCGCCGCTCTTTCCTCGTCCCACTTACTCGGGAGGTCGGACCGGCTGCTTCCCGCTGCCTCTTCAGAGGCCTGAGCTTTCAAAATAAAATCCATCCGCCTTCTCTCCTTGATTCCCTCAACAATTTTCTCCTTAAACCTCTCGTTCTCTTTCATCAGGGAGTTGTTTTCCCTTTCAAAATAAGCCACCTGGTGCTCTAACATCTTAACTTTCTTCCCCTCTTTCTCCCCCCTTGAGAACCAGCCCTCTTGCAGCTGCAGCTGGGCCTTTCTGTTTGCCCAGTGCATCTCGCGCTCGTGGAACTGGCCCTGCAGATCCAGGACGTCCTGGTACGTACAGGACGCCTCCTTTAATTTACCCTCGACGGCACTAAACAAATCTAAAACCCGCCTCTTGAAGGGCGGCTCCTTCTCGAGCCAGGCCTTCTCGGTCTTGTTCCACGGGAAGTCTACTTCACCCGCGGTTTCTTTGGAGAGCCAGAGCCGCTGCCTCTCCGCCCAGACTATCTCGGCGGTTTCATGCTCCTGCTCAGCATGACGCCACTTCTCCAGTAAAACCTGCAGATGGGTTTTACACTCGGCCACACAACTGTCTATCACGGCTGTCATGATCCTTACTATTAGTCAATTCAATTTATACAAACTACTACAAACTACTCTCTGCTGTGGAGGTTCTGACTAATGACCTTCTAATGACAGAAGACAGAAGATGGCGACACGACACTTACGTCCAGAGTCTGCTCTGGACTTCTTCAGAAGTGGGCATCCTTAAATAACCTCTGGTCTTTGAAGTGTTGAAGGTCACTTCAAAGGCCGTCTCCCAACCACCGGGAGTGATGATGTCATGGAGGTCGTCTCCCATAGCAACCACCAGGAGTGATGATGTCATGGAGGTCGTCTCCCATAGCAACCACCAGGAGTGATGATGTCATGGAGGTCGTCTCCCATAGCAACCACCGGGAGTGATGATGTCATGGAGGTCGTCTCCCATAGCAACCACCGGGAGTGATGATGTCATGGAGGTCGTCTCCCATAGCAACCAGCAGGAGTGATGATGTCATACACACACAAATACAACACAGACAGACAGAGACACACACACACACACACACACACACACACACACACACACACACACACACACACACACACACACACACACACACACACACACACACACACATCAGTGTTCTAGACACACACATCAGTGTTCCAGACACACACACCAGTGTTCAAGACACACACACACCAGTGTCCTAAACACACACACCAGTGTTAAAGACACACACCAGTGTTCAAGACACACATACCAGTGTTCAAGACACACACACCAGTGTTCAAGACACACACACACCAGTGTCCCAAACACACACACCAGTGTTCAAGACACACACACACCAGTGTCCTAAACACACACACCAGTGTTCAAGACACACACACACCAGTGTCCTAAACACACACACCAGTGTTCAAGACACACACACCAGTGTTAAAGACACACACCAGTGTCCTAAACACACACACCAGTGTTCAAGACACACACACCAGTGTTCAAGACACACACACCAGTGTTCTAGACACTCACACCAGTGTTCAAGACACACACACCAGTGTTCAAGACACACACCAGTGTTCAAGACATACACCAGTGTCCTAAACACACACACCAGTGTTCTAGACACACACATCAGTGTTCAAGACACACACATCAGTGTTCTAGACACACACACATCAGTGTTCTAGACACACACACATCAGTGTTCAAGACACACACACCAGTGTTCTAGACACACACATCAGTGTTCCACACACACAGACATCAGTGTTCCACACACATCAGTGTTCAAGACACACACACCAGTGTTCAAGACACACACATCAGTGTTCTAGACACACACACATCAGTGTTCAAGACACATCAGTGTTCTAGACACACACATCAGTGTTCCTCACACACATCAGTGTTCTAGACACACACACACCAGTGTTCAACACACACACACCAGTGTTCCAGACACACACACCAGTGTTCGTGGCTTGATGCCCTCTCTGTTCTAATGATTGTGTCTTATCTCCAGGACGGGGGGTATCGAGGCCCATCATTCATCTTCTGCTCTAATGTGTTTTTGCGTTTCTCGTTCAACAATAAACACTGAATCCAATCCTCGAGGCTGTGGTTCAAGAAACAGAAACTGAAAAAATGCATCACACATAACCTTTTCATGACACTCAGAGGTACTACACACTGTATTCATTCACTCCACACTTGATGGTGATAAGCTACTATTGCAGCCACAGATGCCCTGGGGCAGACTGATGGAACCGAGGCTGCCCTCCCACCACCACCAATCATTCCCACTCACCCCACACTCACATTAGGTAATGTGGGTGAAGTGTCTTGCCTAAGAACACAGTGACACCTCCTCCAGCGCCCCCCTGTGGCTCCTGGTGTTCCATCCAAGTCCTGACCAGGCCCCGACCTGCTGAGCTCCAGAGGTGATGGACAGTTATAATTGTTGTGAACCTGAAGATGGACTTATGTTTTTCGATACTGTAGTTTGTTGTCATGGATTGTCTTGTTCTTTTTGGTTCTCATTGTGTCGTGTGTGTTGTGAAAAAAAAGAGAACCGCGTGCAGTGGTCACTTTGGACCAATAGGTGTCACTGTGACTCTGGTGTGATGGACAGCAGCGGTCGCTAAACACTCTGGAAGAGGGAGTTTACCATGTGATGTGTGTCACTTTTTTGAAAATATCTGAGGACAATTAGATTTCCATATAAGTACCATTGGAGATTAAATCTAAGTTATGAAACACAAATATGATAATGAACAGAATTTAAAAGCGGCGAGGAGTTTAGCGGGACAAAAATACACTGAAGCTGGTGGAGACAAACCAAGTTTATTTTTGTTTGTTTTGTCATGCTTGGAGGATTTGATGGTTTAAAAGTAAATATGTATATTCGGTTTGTTTTATGGAAAAAAAATACTACAAAAATACTATTGTTAGACTGTTATCCATCTTTGTAATACAGCAATTTTCCAGAAAGATCAGCAGGACAAAATACGTGTTTTGTACAGTTAACCTGGAGAACAGTGGCTTTTGGCTGCACACTGTCTGACCAGAGAACAGTTCTACATTTACGTATATATTGAAGGATTTATGCATAGGCCGCACTCTGTGTGAGTCCAATGTTGCAATGTAGAAGGCAGGATCAGGAGTCCTTTTTATAAAGTTAATGTTTTTTGAAAAAGAAAGAAAATTGTCCACGTAAGGGATTTATTGTCTCTGTAGTAGCTCGATATTTAACTGTTTCAAACTGTCTGAAACCATCCACAAGAGTCTCTGGGTCTGGATTCTCCCACACAACACATCTGGCTCCTCCCACATGTCCAGCTCCTCCCACACAACATGTCCGGCTCCTCCCACACAACACGTCCAGCTCCTCCCACATATCCAGCTCCTCCCACACAACATGTCCAGTTCCTCCCACATGTCCAACTCCTCCCACACAACACGTCCAGCTCCTCCCACACAACACATCCGGCTCCTCCCACACAACATGTCCGGCTCCTCCCACACAACACGTCCAGCTCCTCCCACATATCCAGCTCCTCCCACACAACATGTCCGGCTCCTCCCACACAACACGTCCAGCTCCTCCCACATATCCAGCTCCTCCCACACAACATGTCCGGCTCCTCCCACATGTCCAACTCCTCCCACACAACACGTCCAGCTCCTCCCACACAACACGTCCAGCTCCTCCCACACAACACATCTGGCTCCTCCCACACAACATGTCAGGCTCCTCCCACGCAACGCGTCCGGCTCCTCCGACGCAACACGTCCGGCTCCTCCCACAGGACACGTCCAGCTCCTCCCACATGTCCAGCTCCTCCCACACAACATGTCCGGCTCCTCCCACACAACACGTCCAGCTCCTCCCACACAACATGTCTGGCTCCTCCCACACAACACGTCCAGCTCCTCCCATATGTCCAGCTCCTCCCACACAACATGTCCGGCCTTCTTCATCATCTTATTGAGTTTATTAGTGTCACGTACAGACTGCTATGGAGTTTTTAAAATAGAATTTGTACCCGCATGTAGTTTGACCCTCGCTGGCCTACGTACGACATAGCACCCGCCCTCGTCCCTCTTCATTTCCGCAAACAATACACACAATATTTTAACACGAGGCTCAGGGCTGAGGAAAGCTGCTCTTTGGGCTTCACTTCGATGTTGAGCCTGAGCCTGATTCCCAGGATGTGAGTTGCTGTGCCCTGATGTTTTAATGTGTGTTTTTATGCGGATGTTGTGTGTCACCTCTTGCATTTTAGATGCCGAGTGCTAGCCGTCCTCTGCTGCGGGTGTCCACAGGTGTCCTGCTATTTATGGGCCTCGAAAATCTTCAAGTTCAGGTAGTTGATTTGATTTTTTTTTATGTCTTATTCTTTAGGAATTGTTTTTTTTTAGGTATCTGTTTTTTTGCCCTTGTTCTGGTGGAGCTGTGTAGTGGAGGTTTGGTGACAGAACGTCTCACTTCGGCCCCATCACGTGTTGTGGTACTTTTGCATTTCCTAACCTTGCATTCTTTTTTTGCCCTTAGAGTTTATTCGTGTGTGTGTGTGTGTGTGTGTGTGTGTGTGTGTGTGTGTGTGTGTGTGTGTGTGTGTGTGTGTGTGTGTGTGTGTGTGTGTGTGTGTGTGTGTGTGTTCTTGTTTTTGCTACCACGTGGGGACTTTGACCTGACTGCACACAGACTTATGGGGACCCGTTTCACGGTGGGGACCAAAAATGAGGTCCCCACGGGCAAATGGCCACTACACAGTAGTAAACAGTATTTAAACATGTCTGGTGGCTTTTTCTTCAAAGTCCTCTTGGGGCACATTCACCCGAAAAAATCTGTGTCTGTGTATCTCCCTGCGCCCCTGGTGGTCGCCCACTGGTACTGCAGTCCCCACCAGGTAGGTGTTCTGGTTGTGTGTGTCCGCTCACTATCGGCCCCTACAGGTCAAAAGAAGTACTGCATCATAGGAATACATTTAAACTTGGTGCTTTTTTTAACCAAAGATACATTAGATTTATTGAATAAAGCTGTAATAATGATAATATTAAATAATAATTATGATAATAATAATAAAAAATTATAAAAAATGACAACCCTTAATTTATATCTGTTAATTATTAGCTTAAAAGATTTATAGTTAATCAAATTAAAGATGCCCATATTAAATGCATTATCACATTTATTGTCATATTCTTTCAACCCATGAATTATGGAATACTTAATTTTAGAATAGTAGTAAGCTAAAGCATTTTTGTTTGGTGTATGATATTTGAGTTCAGATACTTGCGAGTACATTAAATACTGCTGCTACAGAGAAACTTCAGTGTGTCAGTGTCAGACCAGGAGAGAGGGGCAGGAGACTAGAGGTTTGCTTTTGGTTTAAATACCACAAATTATGAAAAATGTTGTAAAAGACACAAACATGATTTAAAAAAAAAAAATTATTATAATTATATATATATATATATATATATATATATATATATATATATATATATATATATATATATATATAATTTCTTATGAATGGTCATTACATAAAAGAAAATTCAGAAAAACAATCACAAATGCGTATTCATGATCAAATACAAAACAATGATTGTGTTACTTCCAAATATCGATATCGAGTGGAGGTAGTTGTAATATTGTATTATAATAATATAATTCTTCATTCTGCTCTTCTTCATTACACTACACACTTCTCTGTCTGCTCGGCTCTGCCATCACCAAACTCCACCAAGATCCTACTGACCTTTTCCTTCATGAACTCACCACATGTTAAAGTCTGAGTCTGAGTCTAGGTAGGTCTAACATCCAACTGAAACCATAACAAGTCAGAACGAGCAAGAAATAGTGTTATCTGTTTAATCCATCATATTAACTGTGAGTTTAGTGGTATTTTTGCCCAAAATTAACGCTTGTTGAATCAAAAATGTACATGTTTGTTACGTTCAGTTTGTCATGATCTGCACTTGTTTTGTTTCTGAGATTTCTTCTTAGTTTTACTTCAGTGATTGGTTTCTACTGCGTCTGTGTCTTTCTGTCTGTGGCTGTTATTTCCTGTTTTATATTGTTTGTCACTTTCCTTGTGGAGTCAATATGTTGCAGATAAATTGGGTAAAATGATCTTTAATACTATAGCTGTGTCAACAATGATGATTCTGGTTTATGGTTCATATACTGTATTGTAAAGTGAAGTGTGACAAGAGACAAACAATAACCTGAGTGAGAGTGAGGAGGAGGAGCCATGAGTGAATGAGGGTGGGGCCTACAAAGAAGTGAGGGTCGGCCACAAGAGCCTCCGACCAGCCAGACAAAGCAGGAGGTGGAGGATCTCCAGACTTAGAGCAGAGCTTTCTCCTCAGACAAGAGGCCTCAGCTCACCATAAACGTCTGGTCTGTACAAAACAGAACCAAGGAAACCAGTCTGTGACACAAGGCCTTGTTAAATAACCTCATCCTTTCTCAAGTATCAGTCAGTATTGTAAATTATAATAAGTTAAACATGGAAAATCAATTGTTAACTTCCATAATACTTTGGTATAAAGCTGTGCAAACAAATTAAATGAATGAATGACCTTCTATTAAACAAAGGTATAAGGCATAATATTAACTTAGGTCTAATATCAAAACACATTCAAAAATCAAAACGTAGCAGCTTAGTTGAGTCCACTTGTACAAAGTGCATTTCATAGAATAAGTGTTTGGGCTAAATGCATCAGATGACAGTTGGCAACAGTAGATAATATAAATAACTGACTCTAAGAAGTTAGGCAAGGCCTCAGCTGTTAACTTTGGAGAAAATGACAGAAACATGGAACAAGCAGCAAATGCAAACCTTTATAAAAAAAAAAAAAAACAACAACAACAATGGGAGCTAAATTAAATTAGCACTCACCATCTCCGCTTTTTTTCCTTCAAACGCAAAAATTAAGTGCACAAGCATTGAAAAAGTGAATTTTTCAAAATATGAACCCTTGAATCCATCATTAAAAACAGAATAAATCTGGCCCATGCTTCAGTCTGACAAGAGCAGGCAGTGACTGTAAGAGTAAGAGAGAACAACAACGTCTGCCTGAGCCAAAAGATTTAAATGAATAATACAAATTAATAAATTGTCAATATTGATAATAGAGTTCATTTCTCTATTCACATATTTTAACCTTGTTCAGTTCCATTTGAGCTGACTGTAACCTGTCCTCCTCCTCCTCCCAGTCTCAGTTGTACCTCTGTGGTTGTACCTGTGGTTGTACCCCTGTGGTTGTACCTCTGTGGTTGTACCCCTGTGGTTGTACCTGAGCTGTTACACACAGGTCCCCACCCCGACTATGCCCCTCCCCCACTCACAGTGTTTTTCAGCCAGAAACCAAACCATTTGGATTTGGTCGGGTGGTTCTCTGAGCTATTGATGTATCACAGAAGGTCTCACTCCCAGAAGGAACAATAGCAGACATTGAGGATGGGACAAATACCTTGGAATACCACAAGCAAATGACAACCTTGAAGAGGCAACGAGGAAAGCGGCAACAGCCAAATACCTCCAGTAAGTAACGCACGTTCTAAGAAGCTCAACGGCAAGAACAAGTCCCAGGTGATAAACAGCTACACCCTGTGATCAGACCCTGCAGTGATCAGACCCTGCAGGCCAAAGGAAGAGATACAGACCACAGACGTTAAGACACGAAAGCTCCTGACCATGCATGGAGGGTTCCATCCCAAATCCAGCCCCTGAGACTGTACACTAGCCGTAAGGAAGGAGGCCGTGGACTAGTGAGCGTGAGAGCCACTATCCAGGATGAAACATCCAAGATCCACAAGTACATCAAGGATAAGGCCCCAGATGATGATGTGCTCAGTGAATGTCTCAGGCAATGAACAGAGGAGGAGGTGCAGGAGGAGGGACCATCATGGGAGGACAAGCCCTACATGGGATGTACCACCGGAACATAACTGAAGTGGCTGATATCAAGAAATCCAGTGCCTAGAGCCGGACTGAAGGACAGAGGCTCATCCTGGAGCAGGAACAGGTCCTGAGCACCAGAGCGATAGAGGCCCAGATCTACCACACCAGACAAGACCCACGATGTAGCTCCTGAGACAGTCCAGCACAGACCTGCAGGGTGTAAGAGGCTGCAGGGAAAGCATACATGGAACGCCATAACCAAGTGGCTGGTATAGTGTACAGAAACATCTGTGCGGTGTATGGACTGAAACCCCAAGGTCAAAGTGGGAAACACCTCCAAAGGTGGTAGAGAATGATCCTGTGGGACTTCCAGATACAGACTGACAGAATGGTAATGTCAAACCAACCAGACATCGTGTGGTGGATAAAGAGCAGAGGAGGCCGTTGTGGTTGACGTAGCAGTGCTAGGAACAGCAAAGATACTGCGCCGAACCCTCAAGCTCCCTGGGCTCTGGTAGAGAGAGACCACCCGTGTTTTTTTCCTAATTCAAGACAGTACAAACTCTGCAGACGAACGCATCAAGGCAATCAATGTCATGCTCTAAGATGATATCAAGTAATATAACATAAACACAAAGCAGGCAATAAGTACAAAAATACAATTTAAAACTGAGCTCAAATCAAGTTGCAAAGTAATTTAAGTTTTAAGACTCAAGGCACAATTCACATATTTTAACCTCAAATTCCATTTGGTTGGTTGTACCCCTGTGGTTGTACCTGTGGTTGTACCCCTGTGGTTGTACCCACGTTGTACCTGAGCTGTTACACACAGGTCCCCACCCCGACTATGCCCCTCCCCCACCCACAGTGTTTTTCAGCCAGAAACCAAACCATTTGGGTTTGGTGGTTCTCTGAGCTCGGGGCCAGGGAGCTTTAGGTTCAGCACAGTATCTTAGCTGTTCCCAGCTCTGCACCTTTCTGGACTCAGATGTCTGATGTTCCTCCAGTTTGGGGGTCACTGCCCCGAGTGCTCCCATCACCACGGCCCCACAACGGCCTTCACCTTCAGACCTTCTCGTGCTCTTCTCTGAGCCCTTGGCATTTTTGTAATTCTCTAGTTTCGTGTGTTCTTTACATGTCAACCACAATATATATATATATATATATATATATATATATATATATATATATAATTTTTCCCCCTAATTCAAGACAGTACGAACTCTACAGACAAAAGCATCAAGGCAATGAATATCATGCTCTAAGATGATATCAAGTAATGTAACATAAATACAAAGCAGGCAATAAGTACAAAAATACAATTTAAAACTGAGCTCATCAAAATCAAGTTGCAAAGTAATTTAAGTTTTAAGACTCAAGGCACAATTCACATATTTTAACTTTGTACGATTCCATTTGAGCTGAGTGACCTTTCATGTTCCTCCGGGTCTCAGTTGTACCTCTGTGGTTGTACCCCTGTGGTTGTACCTGAGCTGTTACACACAGGTCCCCACCCCGACCATGCCCCTCCCCCACAGACTGACCTAAAAGTGCAGCTAAAGCTAATAACCCTAAGCTAATAATAAGCACGAGCTGCAGCACTGCGAGGCTAACGGGACAGAAATGGTGAGTAGATATATTTGATTAGACTCCTGACATAATAATACTATACTGTGTACTGTACAGTTCACTTACATACTGTTAGCATGAAATGACAGGATTATAAATGCTAGCGCTTCACACGAGGGTTAGCTAATGCTAGCTAGTGTCTGACATTAGCAATTAGCTGCAATGCCTAGAAAGATAGTATGTTTTCATAAAAGTCAGCACTAAATAGTTGCAAAGATATAATTTTTACTCATATCCTCCATAGTCTAAGTTCAGACAAAAGCAGGTCTGTTAGGAATTTGAACTATATTAATTATTTCAGACTTAAATATTGTGCAGCCACATTATAACTTCAAATGAGCCACAGATTTTAAAATATTTTACTTGTACTATTTGACTTTTAATGAATACAAAATCGTAGAAGTCTGGTGTAACTAATTATGAATAGCTCTTTTAAAAAAAGTATAATTGAATTGTCTACACAGCGTGCATTTTCACTGTGCAACTGTCATACATATATCATTGTGTGAACAGTTAAGGTCAGATTTATGTTACTGCTTTTGGTGCACGGTCGACTCAGTCAACAACACAAATGTTAGGATTCATTACAACAACACTCACAGCCTCTCAGCTCAGATGTAGATTGAAGCCTTTTATAAAGAAAAACCTGTATTTCCCAAAGAATGGCATCTGGAATGTTCATATATCATATCATATCCCCCGATTTTTTTTTTCTGACTCAAACTTTTCCAAACACAACGCCCTTTACAACCAGAGGATAATGATGCTTTGAGTTTGCTTTTCCTTTACAGCACATGTGCAGATAAGACTTACAGTCCATACATTTACCGCTGCTTTCTGTCAGACAATGAAGATGGATTCACACTAAAATGTTTGTGGCAATTTAGGAAGAGCAGAGTGTAGTTAAAGACACGGTGTCTTCAGGTAGCAAGAGATTGGTTGATTTTGCTCATTGTTAATGATGAGCTTTTTATAATGTATTTAATTGGGTAATCACTGCTTGTTTCCATTCTGCCCTTGATAATGTGAAACATATTTGTTATACAGTAGAGTTATGTTAAAATCTGTAAACTTATTTGTTTTGGAGCTGAACAATATTCATTTATCCATTTCATACAATTGTGATACAGTGAATTTTACATTATTTCATGAATAGGCAGAAAATATTTTGCACTTGTTGCCCAGAATACAGTAATTAAATTTAATTTAATTTAACTCTGTAATTAAAAATGTATTGTATAGCCTGATATGGACAGATTATTAATCACTATGTAATTACAGTAAAGTACAGTAAGGAGTTAAAAGTGAGTGCACAAATTTAATTATCAATAATTGGCACAAATGTATAAAGAAGATACATATTTATCTTAAAACTAAATTAATTATAAATATTGAACTCCAATGCTTACCTTGTACAGGTTCTACATAGAAATAACATATAGAAATTTGTAATAGTGACACCTGCTGGTGGTTTATGGTATGAAGTCCCCATGAGGTAAGAAAAATCAGACAAAAAAAATATTTTGAAATTTTGATAATTGCAGTGATTTCAGAGAGACCATGGTCCCACAAAAATATCTGACTTGAAATCATATTTTTATGAGTTAAAACATGCCTTTAATTAATGTTTGAAATGAGGTCCTCACAGGGCAGGTTCTAGACATCGCCAAAAATAGGTCCCCACGATGTAGCAAAAACACGTATGTGTGTGTGTGTGTGTGTGTGTGTGTGTGTGTGTGTGTGTGTGTGTGTGTGTGTGAGTGAATGAGTGGTTAGCCAAACCAGCCCTGTCTATTTTTATCCAATCCATTTTAGCTGTCTAATTTCTCCTTCGAGAAAACTTTGTTTTTAGTGTTTTTTTACGCTTTGTAATAAAACATTATAGTTCCTTTTAAAAATGGTCTCAGTGCCTCACTCCACTTGCAGTTAAAGCCCACAGACCACAACAGACCACAGACTGATTGGCGTAAAATTATGTACTTTAAACACATATTATCCCACAAAATAAATTACAATTCGAAAATAATAAAAACTTGTCATATGCACTTTAACTATATTGACCCTTTTAAGTTGCATTTCTTGTGCAAATGTGGAACAAATCCAGTTGAGCCTCTTCCTCTGCACATGAGTGTGAGTCCATCAGACGGACAAAAGAGGAGTCTATGAGAGAGAAAGTACCGGCTGATCAAAGTGGAGACCTGTCTGAGTTTAGAAAGAAGAGAGGAGAGGAGAAAAGAAGAAAGGAGCGAGAGATGAGCAGATAAAAGAGGAGGCAAGCGCTGGAGTGTTAAGGATCGTACTCATCCTCCGTAAAACACAGCGCTCTTTACACACTGCCTGGACTTCATTTCCTCACAGAGCTCTGCTGTGACAAAGAGGGATTTAGACCCCTCAGAATCCTGCTACATTCGGTTCAGTCGGACTAGCTGTCTCTACCATCTGCATAATCTGATCAGAATGTGCTTCTGTTTGTGAAGGTCCGAGGAAGGAGCTCAGAAAGCACAGAAAGGAGAGGAAAAGTAGCGGCTGTTATTAAAGAGCAAACCAAAACACTGGCCTGGCCCTATCTTTAATCTCTGATTAACATATGATGTTTGGAAGTAAGTGTGTGGTATGGAAAGTTGTAGGTAATAATAATAATAATGCATTATTTACATCTTTGTCTTTCAACGTGCTCTTTAACTTTTGCTTTGGCATCTCATGTTTTAGAGCTTAAAAAATTGGCTATGGGAGTGCATGAGAAACACACAGGAGCAGAGAAACCCACGCAGGAGCAGAGAAACCCACGCAGGAGCAGCGAAACCCACGCAGGAGCAGAGAAACCCACGCAGGAGCAGAGAAACCCACGCAGGAGCAGAGAAACCAACTCGGGAGCAGAGAAACCCACGCAGGAGCAGAGAAACTCACGCAGGAGCAGAGAAACCCACGCAGGAGCAGAGAAACCCACTCGGGAGCAGAGAAACCCACGCAGGAGCAGCGAAACCCACGCAGGAGCAGCGAAACCCACGCAGGAGCAGCGAAATCCGCAGGAGCAGAGAAATCCACTTAGGAGCAGAGAAACCCACGCAGGAGCAAAGAAACCCACTCGGGAGCAGAGAAACCCATTCAGGAGCAGAGAAACCCACGCAGGAGCAGCGAAACCCACGCAGGAGCAGAGAAACCCACGCAGGAGCAGAGAAACCCACGCAGGAGCAGAGAAACCCACTCGGGAGCAGAGAAACCCACGCAGGAGCAGCGAAACCCACGCAGGAGCAGCGAAACCCACGCAGGAGCAGCGAAATCCGCAGGAGCAGAGAAATCCACTTAGGAGCAGAGAAACCCACGCAGGAGCAAAGAAACCCACGCAGGAGCAAAGAAACCCACTCGGGAGCAGAGAAACCCACTTAGGAGCAAAGAAACCCACAAAGGAGCAGAGAAACCCACGCAGGAGCAGCGAAATCCGCAGGAGCAGAGAAATCCACTTAGGAGCAGAGAAACCCACGCAGGAGCAGAGAAACCCACGCAGGAGCAGAGAAACCCACGCAGGAGCAGAGAAACCCACGCAGGAGCAGAGAAACCCACGCAGGAGCAAAGAAACCCACACAGGAGCAAATTAACCCACACAGGAGCAGAGAAACCCACGCAGGAGCAGAGAAACCCACACAGGAGCAGAGAAACCCACGCAGGAGCAGAGAAACCCACGCAGGAGCAGAGAAACCCACTCGGGAGCAGAGAAACCCACGCAGGAGCAGAGAAACCCACGCAGGAGCAGCGAAACCCGCAGGAGCAGCGAAATCCACGCAGGAGCAAAGAAACCCACTCGGGAGCAGAGAAACCCATGCAGGAGCAGAGAAACCCACACAGGAGCAGAAAAACCCACGCAGGAGCAGCGAAACCCGCAGGAGCAGAGAAACCCATGCAGGAGCAGAGAAACCCACGCAGGAGCAGCGAAACCCACGCAGGAGCAGAGAAACCCACAGGAGCAGAGAAACCCACGCAGGAGCAGAGAAACCCGCAGGAGCAGAGAAACCCACGCAGGAGCAGAGAAACCCACAGGAGCAGAGAAACCCACGCAGGAGCAGAGAAACCCATGCAGGAGCAGAGAAACCCACGCAGGAGCAGAGAAACCCACTTAGGAGCAAAGAAACCCACGCAGGAGCAGAGAAACCCACGCAGGAGCAGAGAAACCCACGCAGGAGCAGAGAAACCCACGCAGGAGCAGAGAAACCCACGCAGGAGCAGAGAAACCCACGCAGGAGCAGAGAAACCCACACGGGAGCAGAGAAACCCACGCAGGAGCAGAGAAACCCACGCAGGAGCAGAGAAACCCACACAGGAGCAGAGAAACCCGCAGGAGCAGAGAAACCCACGCAGGAGCAGAGAAACCCACGCAGGAGCAGAGAAACCCACGCAGGAGCAGCGAAACCCGCAGGAGCAGCGAAACCCGCAGGAGCAGCGAAACCCACGCGGGAGCAGAGAAACCCACTCGGGAGCAGAGAAACCCACACAGGAGCAGAAAAACCCACGCAGGAGCAGAAAAACCCACGCAGGAGCAGAGAAACCCACGCAGGAGCAGCGAAACCCACTTAGGAGCAGAGAAACCCGCAGGAGCAGCGAAACCCGCAGGAGCAGAAAAACCCACGCAGGAGCAGAGAAACCCACACAGGAGCAGAGAAACCCACGCAGGAGCAGAGAAACCCACTTAGGAGCAGAGAAACCCGCAGGAGCAGAGAAACCCACTTAGGAGCAGAGAAACCCACTTAGGAGCAAAGAAACCCACGCAGGAGCAGAGAAACCCACGCAGGAGCAGCGAAACCCGCAGGAGCAGAGAAATCCACGCAGGAGCAGAGAAACCCACTCGGGAGCAGAGAAACCCACGCAGGAGCAGAGAAACCCACACAGGAGCAGAGAAACCCACTTAGGAGCAGAGAAACCCAGACAGGAGCAGAGAAATCCACTTAGGAGCAGAGAAACCCACACAGGAGCAGAGAAACCCACTTAGGAGCAGAGAAACCCACTTAGGAGCAAAGAAACCCACACAGGAGCAGAGAAACCCACTTAGGAGCAGAGAAACCCGCAGGAGCAGAGAAACCCACTTAGGAGCAGAGAAACCCACTTAGGAGCAGAGAAACCCACTTAGGAGCAGAGAAACCCACTTAGGAGCAAAGAAACCCACACAGGAGCAGAGAAACCCACGCAGGAGCAGAGAAACCCACGCAGGAGCAGAGAAACCCACGCAGGAGCAGAGAAATCCACTTAGGAGCAAAGAAACCCACACAGGAGCAGAGAAACCATCAAAGTCACAGACTGAAACTCGGTGTAGAAAAAATATAAAATAAATAAAACTAAAAAGACACAACACATTGAAAGAGGCATGAAGTCCCATTTTCACATGTAAACATTAATTTATTTTGCAAGAAGGGCATTATGTTATGACTTTTCCTCGTGTTAACAATTTGCCTCAGTTTACTTTTTAGTTTAAAAACACGTAGTTGTTCATTTCAGTTTTTTCCCCCATAAATATTTAAATTTTATTGTCAGTTTTTTTTAGCCTTGGGGTAATGAAAGGAGAAATGGTACATGTAACAAAAGTACAAATACACCCCAAAGACTTTCCCTTTCCCCACCTAAACAAGCTTAAACAGTGATCAGTAAAATCTTAAAATTAATTCTAAAACGCACAGGGAGCCAATGAAGGGTTAACACCGGAGTGATGCGCTCTCGTCTGTTAAACCCAGTGAGAAGCCGAGCTGCTGCGTTCTCAACCAGTTGGAGGCGCTAGAGAGGTTTGTTGTCAACACCGGACAGGAGGGAGTTGCAGTAGACAAGTCTGGAGAAAATTAGAGAGTTGACAACTTTATGAAGAGCAGGAGGGGTAAGGATACTTTTGATTTTGGAGATGGTGCGTAGGTGGAGGAAGCAGGGTTGAGTAGTCTTTTTATCATGGGTTTGGAAAGTGAGAGATTGGAGTCAAAGAATATACCAAGATTTCTGGCAGAGGGGGTTACGTTGGCAGAGAGGGGACCGAGGTGGTATTGAATATGAGAAATGGACTGAAGGGGATCGATGAGGATCACTTCAGACTTCAGAAGTTGAAGAAAATTCTGCGCCATCCAACTGTTCACATCGTTAAAAGAATCTAACACAGCAGCCAGGCCTCCAGGGTCGTTTGGTCTCAGCGGGAGGTATATCTGTGCGTCATCTGCGTAACAGTGGAAGGACACATTATGGCGAGCAATAACGTGTCCTGGGGGAGCATATAAATAGAAAATAAGATTGGACCTAAAACAGAGCCTTGCAGGTAATGGGGGCTGAGAAGGAGGTAAAATGACCGCAAAGATTAAAAAGATAGACGCAAAACCAGTAAAAAAAAACAGTGTCTTTGATACCAACCCACGATTTTAGACGCTCTAGTAAATAATATGTTCAGCGTGTCAAATGCAGCACGTATTAGCAAGTATTAAAATCAAGCACTCTCCTCTGTCTGCAGCCAAAAGCCGATCATTGGAAGTCTTAAAGAGGGCTGTTTCAGTGCTGTGCTGGGCTCTAAAACCAGATGGAAATTTCTCAAAGATGCTGTTTTCATTTTTAAAATCTAAAATTTGCATGGGAACCACTTTTTCTAACATTTTAGATAAACAGTAGGTTTTGAAATTGGTCTAAATTTGTTAAAATCTGAGGTATTTAGTTGTATTTCTTTAAAAGAGGTTGGACCACAGCATGTTTAAAACAAGAAGGAACAGAATCAGAATCAGAAAAGGTGTTTTACCATTGTCAGTGAAAAACAAACTTGATTTGGCGGTGAGGTGCAATGCGTAACAATGAATAAAATAGAACAAAATATATAAAAGAAGGCATGCATAAAATTAAGATGAGACACTGCACAGGAAAAAATCTTACATTTAAAGATATTCATTTGAAACCTCTCCTGTAGTTTACTCACAGAAATGTAAGAAAAAACATATTTCAAGTTTTTCATCATGTCAAGTTTTCAACGATATGCCGTTGTGTCCTTGGGCAGGACACTTAACCCACCTGGCCCCCAGTGTCTGCGTACACTGGTGTATGAATGTGTGAGTGGATGGGTGACTGGTTCCTTGATGTAAAGCGCTTTGAGTGCCTTAAAGCGCTATATAAATGTGACCATTTACCATTTATTTATGTAGAAAGGCATTTTATGTGTAAAAATGGCCAAAAAAACCCCACATATATTTGGGACATTTAAATCAGAAAAATGGAGAGAATCAGGTTTAAATTTCTTTCTAACATATTAGTTATAAAAACGTTTACAGAGGGGATTTTGGATTTCTTATTTCGTTTTTGAGTAAACTAGAGTGAACTGAAAATCGTCCTAAAAATTCAAATTTCACCAATTTTTTTAAAACTTAAAACTTCAATAAATCAGTTGCAAAATTAGATATCAAATCCCTAGCCCTAATGATTGTTCCAGTAGTGCAGGTTGTTATTCTGTCTCAGGTATTGTGCATAAACATTTTTGAAAGATCACTTGGGTAATTATTTATATGGTTCAAATTGAATTTAATGCAATAAAACAAAGTAGGACATATCAATTAAAGAGTTTTCATTAATTGTCCCCCAGGTTGGGCCAACGATGAGATGACGATGTCTTGGATTGATTATCATAAATTTCTTGATTTTGCAATTGATCTTGCAATTTCTTGATTGCATCTTTGATTGTTTGAGTAAAGATTAGATATTTAGTGAGTTTTGTATTCACTTAATATATGCTATTTAATGGTTATAGGGTGTCTTGTAAACATGGTTAGCTTTAGCCCTGCTTACCAAGACACCCGCCCTGTTCTCCATTCATTTTCCTGACACCAGCTCAATTTCCCTCCTATGGCCATCATTTCTTATAATCGGACGTTCCTGTTCCCTTTCATTGACAACTGGCTCAAACTGGTACGGCTGTGGTCCATCATAGCTGAGTTCAGCAGTTTCGTTGTCCATTGTACACAGTGACAGTACTAGCTTGTTTACCTGGTGTGACGTCAGAGTCTTTTGGCGCAGTCTGGAACGTGGAAGTACACATGTTTCACAAAAATGTCTTATATCGTCAAAACTAGGAATTTTATATACATATTTTAACTACAATATTAATTATGATTTTGCTCTCTACAATTCAGTGAAATTGGTTGCCCAATCTGTCAAACGTATTTTAGGCTGATCTTTATGTCCCGACGGTAGAAAAATGCATTTTAAGAAAACCTTTGAAAAGCCTTTGAAGTTCCAATGTCCCAGAGAAATCTATGGACGAAGCGGATACAATGGAAGAATAAAACATTGTTAAGAGCAGATTGGACAAGTCTGTTGTTTCCACATGAACAGAAAACAAAAAATTGAAAGAAATGAAAGAAATGAGTTACCAGTTGTGTCTTGCCTTAAGTTCTCTTTTACTTTGCTGATCAGAGGTTTATGATTGGCATTATGAAATAGATCATCTTTTTGGTGATTTTAAATAGAAAAATCAAATCAAATCAAATCAAACGTTATTTATATAGGGCTTTTCATACATATAATGTAACACAAAGTGCTTTACATTGCATTGACACACACACACACACACACACACACACACACACACACACACACACACACACACACACACACACACTTTTTAAGAGACATGAGGCTGAGTACAGATACACCAGTTGAACAAGCACCATCAGAGGAGCCGTCTGCACCAGGAGCAGAGTCGGCCACAGCCACAGGACACAGACTCAGAGCCCCGAGGAGAGATGAGGCCCACACCAAACCTCCACCAGGGGCCCATGAGCCAGGGCCCACAGCCACAGACGACCGCCGCTCCTGGTACAGAGGGCCCCTCAGAGGAAACACTGGAGAGTCTAAAATGAATAAAAGAATAGATAAATATTAAGAAATAAGTCAATATTTGGGTTGAAATAGAGTAAAACTAAATAAATAATAAATAAATACAAAAAATAAAATGCTAAGCCTAAGTTAAATAAACACAATAAATATGATAAATAAATATATTAAATGAACTAATTAAATTAAATATTAGTCAAAAAAATGGTCAATTCCATAGTAGGGAGGTTAAAAGGCAGAACAATTGATTTACTTAAGTTCATTTTATAAAACGATAAAGAACTAACATCATTAATAGTCACTCACAGGTTTAACGTGTTTCAATTTCCATGAGTTCGTTCTTTTTATACTGTGTGTTGCTCTTTGGCCCAGGTCACCCTTGAAAAAGAGGTCTCAAGGGCTCTTACCTGGTTAAATAAAGGTTAATAAATGCATAAATTATGCAATAATACATATTTCATTGTCTCACAGTGACGCTATAGAGAAAGTCTATTAGAATTGATTAAACAAAATCTGAAAAAGAAAATGATTTGTACCAGAAGACCTGTCGGAACAGCCCACCCAAACAGGAAGGCGAGTGTATCAGAGACAGAGAGGGGTGGCGCCACCCACTGGCTGCCAACTCATATAACTTATATTGTCACATGACAGTCTAAAGCCCATCAAATATACATGACACTCAAAGTGCTTTACAGTGATATTTATTCACTACACACTTAGAATTGGTAAACTCAGCCAATCTGAGTCATTGGCTCCTTCCACCACCACCAATCAGTCACACACACCACTTTTATTCACCTTATTCTGCCCTGCCCACTTTCACCTCTTTTCAGGGAAAGGTCTTGGCGCTAAAACATTATATAAAGTAGATTTGTGTAAAATGCTGAATGTACACGGGCAACAACAAGTCAGCAACATGAGACTGAAAGACGGCACGGTGCAGCATCTGCAGTGATGCAGGCGCTGTATCGAACCGTTGGGGTGAAGAAAAAGCTGAGTCGAAAGACAAAGCTCTTGATTTACCTCAATCTACGTTCCTACCCTCACCTGGTCATGAGCTCTGGGTAATGATCGAAAGGACGAGATCATGGATACAAGCGTCGAAATGAGCTTCCTCCGCCGGGTGGCTGGGCGCTCCCTTAGAGATAGAGAGGAGCTCAGTCAGACGGGGGAAGACCAAGGACACGCTGGAGGGATGTCTCTCGGCTGGCCGATCCTCCCGGAGGAGCTGAGGTGTGCGTGAAGTCTGGGGCTCCCTGCTCGGACTGCTACCTCTGAGACCCAGGGAAGCAGAAGAAGACAGATGGATGGATATTTTTACAGCCTTCAAAAAAAAGTGGCGTAAAAGGGGAAGTGGGATATTTATACATTTTCTGTGATATTTTCAGCACCTTAGCAAGACTACACTTATTGCAAAGCTAAATTAAATATAAACCACACACACAAACAAACAAACACACACACAAACGCATGCACACACACAGATAAAATAAAATACAACTTATAAATGTATTTGTTTTTATCAACTAAATCCCTGGTATGAACAAAGAATTTGCATTTTTACATAACTTATTAAAAACATTCCTCACAATTTTATATTTACATGATCATGTACAACTTTAAGTCTACTTGATATTGCTCAATAAAGTGAACTGACAATTGAGACAGAATTTCACTGTTTGATGACAAAAGAATGATTTCCTGTGTCTCTCAGCGGAGCAGCGGCAGTAACAGTCTGTCGTTGAACAAAGTCTTGCACTTTGTGGAGCCGGTGGGAGGGAAAGAGAATAGTCATGATTTTGTACAACATCCTCCTCTCCAACACGACAGTCAGAGAGTCCAGCTCCTCCTCCACAACATGCCCGGCCGTCTTCATCGTGTCATTGAGTCTGTCAGTGTCCCTCACACACAAACTGCCCCAGCAGACCACAGCCTAGATGATGGCACCAGCCCCATAGACTCATGGAACATCTTGAGCTCTGTCCTGCAGATGACAAAGGAACTCAGCCCCTTCAGAAAGTAGAGAAGGCTCTGGCCCTTTTTGTAGACAGCGTTCACGTTCTTGCCCCAGTCCAGTTTATTCTCTTGATAACTCCCAAGTACTTGTACTGCTCCACCACGTACACCCTGACCCCCTGGATGGACGTTCAGGTGCACACTGACCCCTGGATGGAGGTTCAGGTCCACACTGACCCCTGGACGGAGGTTCAGGTGCACACTGACCCCTGGATGGAGGTTCAGGTGCACACTGACCCCTGGATGGAGGTTCAGGTCCACACTGACCCCTGGACGGAGGTTCAGGTGCACACTGACCCCTGGATGGAGGTTCAGGTGCACACTGACCCCTGGATGGAGGTTCAGGTCCACAACTCTGGCTCTTGTGTCAGTGAATGATCAAACCTACATCTGCAGAAGTCACTTCACCTCCTGCTCTGATACTTCACCTCCTGCTCTTATACTTCACCTCCTGCTCTCCTGCTCTGATACTTCACCTCCTGCTCTGATACTTCACCTCCTGCTCTCTGATACTTCACCTCCTGCTCTCCTGCTCTGATACTTCACCTCCTGCTCTGATACTTCACCTCCTGCTCACTGATACTTCACCTCCTGCTCTGATCCTTCACCTCCTGCTCTGATACTTCACCTCCTGCTCTTATCCTTCACCTCCTGCTCACTGATACTTCACCTCCTGCTCACTGATACTTCACCTCCTGCTCTGATGCTTCACCTCCTGCTCTGATGCTTCACCTCCTGCTCTGATGCTTCACCTCCTGCTCTGATGCTTCACCTCCTGCTCTGATACTTCCCCTCCTGCTCCGTTACTTCACCTCCTGCTTTGATACTTCACCTCCTGCTCCGTTACTTCACCTCCTGCTTTGATACTTCACCTCCTGCTCTAATACTTCACCTCCTGCTCTTATACTTCACCTCCTGTTCCGTTACTTCACCTCCTGCTCTTATACTTCTCACACAGCTCCTGCGCTCACATCCCTCTGTCCATTTATTTGCTGAGGAAAGTTGAAAAGTCCACTGAGAAGTGCAGAAGTGCCCATGCTCTGTTTATCTGTCGGCCTGATCAGCACCGCCCCACGAGCAAACGGGGGAGGTGGGGGGGGCACCTTACAGAGGAGTGGGGAGAGGCAGGGAGAGAGGAGCGGCTACTGGCTGCCGCTGTGTTGTAGACACATCTGGAGAGTGATCAGAGACAGCGTCGTGACAGAACCTTGTCCACACTGGCCTTGTCCACACTGCCTTCGATGAATGGTTCATACGTCGCTCAAGATGTTCTGATGCAGTTTCCACTCCAGCTTCCTCCCTTGCTTCTTCTTGCTCCGCCTCATCTGCACTCTCAGGTCCCTCTGCATCGCCTGCTCTGAGCATCTTCTTCCTATTTACAGTGATTTTAACGTCCTCTGGAGTTGATGTAACAGGTAATGCACTCAGTAAGTCCATTGATGTCCTCTCTGTGGGGCTCAGTGAGCGCCTCCCTGTCTGTCAACTCAGAACAGTACTGAAGTGTCTCTTGTATCTCGTCAGTCCATCTCCTCACTGTCTGAGTAGGCGGAGTCAGATGTTTCACAAGAGGCACACAGTGGAGGAGAGGTGCACCAGGTTGTGATCAGACCTGCCCAGCGGAGGAAGAGCGGCTGAGATATATGCACCCTGAACATTTGCATAGAGAGGGTCTATGGTTCTTCCCTCTCTGGTGGGACAATCCACAAACTATCTGAAAGTGGCAAGAGTCTTGTGGAAGCTCACGTGATTAAAGTCTCCAGATGAGAGCAGATGGGGTGAGAGCGTCCCAGGGGCAGTGGGGTTGGCAGACGGGGGTGCATAAACTGCCACGCAGATGACATGGGAAAACTCCCTGGGCAAATAATATGACGCAATCCAACAGCACACGGTTCCATGTCCTGGCTACAGGTGCGTGATGTGACCGGGGTTACACCAATGTTCCTTCACAGGTGTACGTGAACAGGCTTGTGAGCGAACACACGCACACTGAAGCTTTATGTCTTTGAGTTCAAATCAAGAAAAATGGGAGCAAAAACAGAAGTGTGCATTTATATTAGTCAAAGTATTGTAGTTATTTATGCAACTTTATTGTCCCCTTTGAGCTGTTTAAAGATCTCCCATATATTTGTTAGTCAATGCTGAATGAATAATAAACAGCAATATCTTTCAATAAACTTGTACTTCTAGAAAAAGATCATTATTTTAGTCTGTCATCGTCATCACTTTTGTGCACTTTTCCGTTTTCAGCCGCACAGAAAATACTACACGTTTTCATAACTAATTGTAGGAATATAAAAAGCAACACATTATAATAAACTTGTAATTCACTTGGTGTGAGGACCATGGTGGCAGAGGATCTAGCCCCTGCCTCACCGCGAGAGGGTTCCGGGTTCGACGCTCGGCCCGGAGTGGTTTTTGCTGTGTTAAGTTTGCATCTTTCCCTCCGTCTGACTTGACTTAGTAACTACTTATTTATTTAACATTTCTGTGAGGAAAAACCCCTTGAGGCGGATCATCTGGTTTTCGAGGGTGTCCTCAGGTTAAACACGTTAAACAGCAGACAGCAGTGCCATAGCAGAACATATAACAAAGCAACACTTACACACATGCTCCACACACCACATACACACGCTCTCATGATGCCCCCTTACAATACTCATTTACAACAGAACAAATAACACTTAATAGACAGAAACAAAATATGAATTACAGTAAAATAACCTACAAACATCATTGAAACACAAAAATACAGGGATTCAAAAACAAAGACAAACATTTTGCAGATGGCATAAACGTTCTTTTCGATAGATCAGAAACGAGGTCATGGAGCGGATAGAGGCAGGAAGGCTATTCCAGTCGTGTGGGGCCTTGAACTGAAAAGCAAATTTACCAAGCTCCTTTATGACTCTTGGAACTGTATGTCGTAGATTATATGCAGAGCTGTAAGGTACAAGATGCTGTTTCACATAAATGGGGAACCCAAATTGGACACATTTAAAATGAACTGAAGCCAGTGATACTGTCGTCAGGCTGAGAGTTTGAGCCAGGACAGCTGTGCATACATTTCACAGAGCTGTGCTGTATCGAAGAATGAACCCACATAAGCTGTTGTAAGAAACATCAAGGAGGTGTAGACAAGAGGCTGTGGAGTTCTGGTATACAATGTCGGCATAATCTAAGATTGTCAGTAATAAGTGAGAAACAGTTCTCCTAATTTAGAGATTAAAGCCATTGGTTGACCAGTATAATATTTTTACGTGGTAGTTTTGTTTATTTGAAATGGAACCCACATGAGTTTTAAATTAAAGATCAGAGTCAAGACATATTTTAATGTCTCAACCGGCTCAAGAGGAGACTGTCTAAAATTCTTAGTTTATTAGTATTAGAAGCTGATTTACATTACAGATGAATATTACAGTCAGAGCAGCAAAGTGGCAGGTTGTTAATGAAAGTGAAAATGATAAAGGTCCTAAAGAGGAACCTTGAGGAATTATTAAGCCTAAATCATTCTTAGTAAACTGTTTTGTTCAAGTCTTTGTTCACCTTTGATTCAGCTTTCGACCTGAAGACGTCCATGGTTGGGTTTCATGGTTTGTGTAGGTGTGAGTGAGTAATTGATGTTTTTTGTGCAGAATGGCATCCTAGTCTTTACCAGTAAGTTTAAAGCTAACTGCAAATGACTAGAGAGTAAATGCAATGAAAAGGACTTTCACTGTAAGAAAGAACAACACAATTGTTGCTTTTAGACAAGATCAAAACAAAAGGACACATATAAACACAACCAAACCCGGCCGAACCAGGACAACCCTAACTTCACTGTCCTCATGTTTAACCTTTGACTTCTGTTTAATTCTATGTTAATGCACTGTGATTTGTGCTGTTTCATGTTTGTCCTGCTTTTAATCAGGCTTCTGTCATGAGCGTGTCCATCTCACCAGCGGGGGCCGCGGGGGGCCGATAGAGCCGGAGGTTGCTACTTTAAATGCTAATTTCTCCGCTACACCTTTTAGCCTAACTACAGCCCCATCTCTCCACTCCAGCGATCACACGAAATGCTCACCACTCTAGTGAGAGCTCACTGTAAAAAGTGTTACATATACTTTTTATTTATTTATTTATTTTGACAGCTTACTATTTGTTCATTATGCATTAAGTTTTACAAAAAAAATCTCCACAGAACTGACTTGTAAACTGGCCTGGTGGTGCCACTTGCTTGTTTCCATGGAGTTAGACAAGTCTAATGTTTTAATGTGGAACATTCCACAAAGCAATACACATCTTACAAGCTTTAAACTAGTCAGACATTTACTGAAAAGTCTGATATTTCAGAATGTGGTGATAGGGCCTGCTTCATGTGGCTGCTGTATCAATAGATCCATTTGGTTTTCAGTCAGTCCTTGGGGACTGTTGGGATGGGAATGTTGTTTATGTAATATACTATATTTCAAAAACATACTGTAGAAAACATACATAAGTAGAAGTGTAACAGTGACTTACTGTTGTAAAAAACTGTATCAACTGAATAAAAGTAAAGGACATCCGTGGGCTCGACTGTATCTTTAAAAAAAAAAAAAAAACATAAATCTACAGTTATTCTAGTTCAGGGGTGCCCACACTTTTTCAGCATGAGAGCAACTTATGAAATGACCAAATCAAAATGATGTACCACCTACTATAAAAATGCAAAATATACATTTAGTTATAAATATATTGATATACAGTGATGGGAAGAATACTTGTTGTATTCAGTAAAATGTATTCCGTCAGAATACATTACTCAATTCATATACTATACTATACTATATAATACTCAAACTACTATACGTGGTTTGAAAAGTATTTTAACGTATTCCATTACATTGCCAAATGTAGGTACTGTATTCTGAATACTTAGAGTACTATTGATGATAGCACTCTGAAGTTTTGAAGCAAGAGCCAGGATGAACTGTGCTCATGGGACCTGGGCCATTATATCGCCAAAATGTGTGGAACATGCACCGCACTGTCCACAGCCGCTGTTGTACAGATGCCCTGAAGTTAAACTACGTTGACAATCTTTTGAGTCACTGTAGTTTGTCCACACACTTCTGTGGACAGAGCATCCGCACCTCATGTGAGTGTGTACATGTGCGTGTGACATGTGTGTGTGAGACATGTGCGTGTGATCGCGCTCACTGTGTGATGAACAGCAGGTGGATGTATCACAGCACTTTAAATTATGTGAGTAAAACAGAGCAAACGCTGGTAAATGGACTATTGAACAAACTTTATGAATGAATGCGCAGTGAAAAGTGGGCGGGACCATGTACGGCGCAAGACGCGCTTAGTGTTGTACATTTGTCTCAAGTTTCAAGTTCCTACGCATTATTACAGGCTTGATCTAGTGATGCAAATGAGGCTTTATTAAAGATAAAGGCTGTATCTGCAC
>CM033619.1:21992311-22029811 GCA_019453435.1 Rhinogobius similis | reverse complement strand
TAGAATCTTAAGAAACCTCAGCAGCGATGGAAATTGGCCCTGCTTATGCAGCTTTACAACCCAACCACTTTAAAAGAGATGTTATTTTGCCTTTGCCATCAGAACGTCATGACAGTGCGAATACCTGACATAAAATTACATTGCATCTGCATTTTTGCACATATTTGTGCTTTTAAAGGGATATGGTCCTAAACTTTTGATCAGCTGCAGAAACTTTATATTTCAATTTAATTTTTGTTTTCAATAAAACGTTTACTCACACATTTTTTTTTGTCTCACTCCCATTTCTTGTTGCGTATTGAAGCTCTAGCGGGATCCTTGTTAAGATCCAATCATGCAAAATGTGACTTTTGCTATTTATTGAACTGGTCTTAAACTTAAATCCGTACTGTGTTTCTCCATAGCCTCTTTCTTTGGCTTGGACAGATTGTATAAACAATTAGAGGGAAGTTTAGCACCAGGAATTAAGTCAATGAGGTGGCAGGGCCAGGGCTTTGGACTTACTGAAAACTTCATGCAAGTCGTGATACACATCTGGAACACTGGACAGGTCTGGTACTTCAGTCTCAGGGAGTGCTGGAAGACTGTCTCCCTCTCCCTCTGTTAATGCAGATAAAAGATAATTAGCGTGGAAACGTTACTCCGGCTACTCAGGTGACAGGTGACAGAAATTTTTCCTCTGATTTAGAATCAGTTAAGGCCAACAGTGGGAGTATGAGAGTCACACAAGGTGGCCTGCAGTTAGAATCTAACTCGTACCACTGGTGGGGACAGGTTGGCTCAGCTGTACCCACACTTTAGGCCCTTTAGGCCAAGTTGGGTAGGAAGCCAAAAAGTGTCCCACTTTACCACAATAAAGACATTCACCTGACTGCCTGAGGGTTGACGCTCTTCTGCAGTCAAGTCAGCTCTTCCAAGTTGCATGGTTCCGGGGCACTGCCCGAGGAACTGTCAGTGCAGTGGACGGAGGTGGATTGATGTAAAGCGGAGGAGTTGTGAAATGAGTTGACTAGATGATGAGTTTCTTTCTCTACAATGTGCCCAGAGATGTTTGTCAATCTTATAAGCCAAAGAGACAAGAGAGCCCATTTTAGCAGGTTCTTTCCATGACATTAACTCATCTTTCAATTGCTCCCTATCAAAGGCTGACTGTACAGCCTAATCGGTCCAATCCAATTCAGCAGCAAAGTTCTAAAACTCAATAGTGTAATGTGAAACAGATCTGGTGCCTTGTGATAATGACCTCAAATGAGACAATGCACCTGACTGATAATCTGGATGGTCAAATACTCCTGCACAAATGACTTGTATCTGACCTCATGCATAGGTTTAGAGGAGAATCTAGCCTCAGCCCATTTTAGTTTAGTTTCTAATGAGTCCCCACATGCATTGGATCTTAACCCCTGTAGCGAAAGTCATTGGCCACTGATTAAAGACAGAAGCACATTGAAAAAAAGAAACCCCCAATATAATTCTGACTGATCTGAAAATGGTTCTGGGTCGGTGAGGCTTGAGGAGCGGGTTGACCTGAGGCATTTGACTGGATGAAAAGCAAAGCAGGAACTTGTTGAGCAAGAACAGAGACTTGTTGGGAGAGCTGTTGATTGGAGGCTAATAGCACTTGTATACTCTGCTCATGTTAGCCAAGTAAAATTCCTTGATTAGTAACCTCATGGGTCTGCAGGGTCCATTTTTGGCTGGATCGTTCTTGATGCCCCTCAATGCAGACACAGGATATGCTTTATCAAGATTTATTGTCCAAAAATAATTTAGGCAGGAAGAGGAGGAGGAGGAGGAGGAGGAGGATCAGAGACATGAAAAACAGGGCTGAGGTGGCGACTGGACACGGACCTGGAGGTGGGACAGAGTTCTGCACAAAAAGGGAAGGGAAGTATGAAAAAACTGCAACATCAAAAATCTAATTCTCTGAGCCAAGGAGTTTACCACAACAGGTAACGGGCAATCTGGCGATGAGTGGAAGAATGCTGTCGCTTCTTATACTCTGAACTGCAGGTGGGGAACAGGCTGTAGGCTCCACCCAGCTTCATATAGACAAACAGGAACAAAAGGGAGAAGTAAAAGACACAGGAGGAGGGAGGCACTAACCTCCTTACAGATTCAAATGCAAGTCCAGTTGTATCTGTTCCACACTACGAGATTGAAGCAGCTGTGACTGTTTTCACCTAGAGATGACAGAGAATGACTAGACATGACTGAAAATCAGAGTAAAATCGAGAGAGTAATGTGTGAGAGATACTGCTATTTATTTGCCAGCCAGTCTCTCAGCAAACACAAAAAATGTGACGTCACAGAGATTGGTCTATTTAATAACATAATTATATTTAAGATTATTAAGAACCTCAGAGCCGCAGAGAACATTCAGGCTTTTAAGAGCAGGCTCAAGACCTACCTTTTTAGCATAGCTTTTGATTAATATTTAATTGTGTATTTATGCAATTTATGCAATTTATTGTGTTCACTTATTTTAGGCTTACTATTTTAGATTAATTTATGTCCTAGTCTTACTCTATTTCTACCCAATTCTCTATTTATTTCTTCAATATTTATTTATCTATTCTTTTATCCATTTTAGGCTCTCCAGTGTTTCCTCTAAGGGGCCCTCTGAACTGGCAGCGGTGTTCGTCTGTGGCCGCTGGGCCCTGACTCATGGGCCCCTGGTGGAGGTTTGGTGTGGGCCTCATCTCTCCTCGGGGCTCTGAGTCTGTGTCCTGTGGCTGCAGGCGACGCACTGCTCCTGGTGCAGACGGCTCCTCTGATGGTGCTTCTTCAACTGGTGTATCTGTACTCAGCCTCTTGTACCTTAGATCGTGTGTGTGTGTGTGTGTGTGCGTGCATGCGTGCGTGTGTGTGTGTGTGTGTGTGTGTGTGTGTGTGTGTGTGTGTGTGTGTGTGTGTGTGTGTGTGTGTGTGTGTGTGTGTGTGTGTGTGTGTGTGTGTGCGCGTGTGTGCGTGCGAATGTACGGGTATGTATTGGTTACTGCCTGTGGGGGGTTTGGTTGTGTGGGGTCTGGTGGTTGTGGGGAAGTTTTGGGAGGGAAACGGCATGTGGCTATGTTTTTAATGAACTGTAAAGCACTTTGTGTTACATTTTATGTATGAAAAGCGCTCTATAAATAACATTTGATTTGATTTGATTTTGATATTATGTTACTCAGTTTGTGTGGGGTGCATGAGCTCTCTGGGTGGAGTCTGCATGTTCTGCTCATGTTACCTTGGGTTCTCTGTAGCTTCCTCCCACTGTCCAAACACATGCATGTGTTAGATCAATTTGCAACTCTGAAGTGCTGAAGTGAATGATGGGTGTCTGTGTGTCTGTGTGTCTCTGTGTTAACCTTGCAACTGACCCCTGTCCAGGGTGTACCTCGTCTCAAGCCCAAAGTCACTGGGATGGGGATCAATTGTACTAAAAACAAAAACAAAACAAAACAAGCAAAAAAACAGTTTGTTAGTGTTAGTAATAAAATGTTATTAATAAAATGTTCCTTACCAAAATTTGACTCTGAATTTTTTGATAGAATTAATGACAGAGCTAGAACTATTTCTTTTTAGAACTAATTTCTGTGTCTTTTGTTTTTTGAAATTTTCTTTTTTGAATTTTTGTTATGGCCTTCTTCGCTGCTGCCAGAAGTATATTCTCTGTTTATAGTGTCTATGGCAGCAAATTTGAGGCCAAAATACATAGTGCTGAAGTCAAGTGAGTTGGCAATGTCAAAAACAGTCTGCAGAGAGCATAGACCAGGGGTGTCCAAACTTTTTCCATCGAGGGCCACATATTGAAATATGGACCAAGCGGAGGGCCACAAATCAATCGTGAAACATTGAAAAAAGATGCATTTATCAAATCAAATCAAATCAAATCAAATCAATTTATTTTTATAATGCCCAAAATCACAACAACAGTTGCCTCGATGGGCCACAGGTAAAAGCAGTTCAGATAACTGTCCCAGAATGCCCCTGTCCTTTGACCCTCCTTCGCGGCGAGGAAAAACTACAAAAAACCCCATGGGAAAAAGTAGAAACCTCGGGGAGAACCACAGTGAAGGAGAGATCCTACTCCCACAGACGGACAGGCTGCAGCTGAACTAGGACTGACATCCACTTGGACTGTGGAGCCAGAACCACTCAAGAGGGAGGTGGCTTTAAAGAGTTCCTCCAGGCGGACGAGGAGCAGTCCACCAGTGTAGAGATCCTCCAGCAGGAGATGAGGAACAGTTCATCTAAAGTAGATGGAGTTGGTCCAGGCAGACGAGGTGTGGCTAATCCAGGGTTGAGGGAGTTCCTCCAGGCGGGTGGCGCATAGATCGTCCAGTGTAGAGATCGATCCTCCAGACAGATGGGGGTGGGGGGGTCGTCACTGGAGCAGCCGCCGCAGTGCCTGAAACAGTCTCCACTCCCCGGGGGAAGTGGAGAGAAAGAGAAACATGTGAACAGCAATGAACAGACTACAGTTGAAGTAATATTAAATATTGTTGATAGGTAAAGTAGGAAGAACCAGAGGATAGTGTTCATTTATCTGATTCATTCATCTACATTCAGTCTCATTGCCTTAATATCAGGTCTATATTCACCAAAATGTTAGTTATTTAGGTTGGAATTGTAGAAAATCTGAAATGTGCTGTAAAAAGTGCTTCTCAGGACAATGTGGGCCAATTCACCAGGAAGCCTAGGGGCCAAGAAAAATTGGTCTGAGGGCCGCATTTGGCCCCCGGGCCTGAGTTTGGACATGCCTGGCATAGACCGTACATATCACTGGACTGGACCTAGTTTGCTAGCCGCCACCTTCCAAATAGGAAGTATCCATGGAGGCGGTCCTGGCTCCATAAAGCCGAGCTGCCACTTTCTCTTGTGAGACTGGTGCCCTTTACTCTGTAACTGTTTCGGTCAAACTCACCATCTTGGAACTAAATAATCCGTCTTGACACACTCTACATGATCCTGGTGTTTTTTTCTCGTTAGGTTGTTCATAAATGAAGTTATCAGCAATAATAACTGACCAATCAGGTGCTTCCTTTTCCAGGGGCAGTTTTCACTCGTGTTAGCAACAGGTTTAATTAACAGCTAGGGGCGCATGTTGCTGCCGTCTCCTCCGGAAACTGTTAACAACCTCACTACTGATAAGTCCATGTGGTTGCCACGATACGCACTCGGATTTCCAAATATGGAGTCTGGCTCCACTTTAGCCGCTATAACTGCTAGCCGCGACTGGCTTCATCTGGCTTAAGCCAAATGCTATGGTGACATCCCATTCCTATAGTCCATCGATATGTACGGTCTATAGCAGAGAATCAAGATGGCAGTGTAGATTTAAGACAGGCTTTGTCTGGTTGTGGTTAAATCTACTAACTATCTATATCACTATAGTCTATATCACGAGTTCATCTGTGGAGACTTGATATTTCAACATGGTAGCACATATATTATGAGCTTGAAAACAATTAATTTAAAATGCCTAAGATACAAAACAACAAGACTCCGGCTAACAATGCTAATGAAAGGATAACAGGGCAGATACGGCCTCTGCCTCCTTTTCTTCTCATAGTTCGAGTGCTGGCTCCAATTCAGGAACTGCACCTCAGGCCCAGAAAACAGGAAAATCACTGTTGTGTCGGCCTACAGGCTGAACAGCGCTGTAGAGTACCAGGCCTTTTTGGAGTCCCTGGGAGGGGCACTGGACAGTTCACCGCTCGGGGACTCCGTTGTTCTACTGGGGAACTTCAACGCCCACGTGGGCAACGACAGTAAAACCTGGAGAGGGTAATCAGGAGGAACGGCCCCCCTGATCTGAACCCGAGCGGTGTTCAGTTATTGGACTTCTGTGCTAGTCACAGTTTGTCCATAACGAACACCATGTTCATACAAGGGTGTCCATCAGTGCACGTGGCACCAGGACACCCTAGGCCTGAGGGCGATGATCGACTTTGTTGTCGTGTCATCTGACCTTCGGCTGCGTGTCTTGGACACTCGGGTGAAGAGAGGGGCGGAGCTGTCACCGATCACCACTATCTCCCTCAGAGATAGTGTGAGGAGCTCAGCCTCCCTCGGGAGGTGTTTTGCACTAACACTGGGAGGCGGCCCCGGGCTAAATCCAGGACACGCTGGAGGGACTGTGTCTCTTGGCTGGCCTGGAAACGTCTTGGGATCCCCTTGGAGAAGCTGGAGGAAGTGTCTGGGGTGCGGGAAGTCTGGGAGTCCCTGCTTAGACTGCTGCCCCCGCGATTTTTCTAGTGCCCAAAATCACAATAACAGTTGCCTCGATGGGCCACAGGTAGAAAGGAGTTTAGCAATTGACTCTCCTTCTTGGCAAGGGAAACCCAAATAATAAAGAAATAAAAACAAAAATAAACTGTGGGAAAAATTAAGTTCATCCAGTGCAGAGAGAGTTCCTTAATGGGAACATCCAGGTCACAGGTCAGGGTCGTGAAATAGGGGGTTGTCACTGGAGCAGCCACCGAAGTGTCTGAAACAGTCTCCACTCCCCGAGGGAAGTGGAGGAAGAGAAAAAACATGTGAACAGCAGTGAACAGACTACATGTGAACTAAACTTTTAAATCTCTCTTAAATATTGTTGATGGAAGTAGAAGAACCAGAGGACAGTGTTCAAGCTCCATATTTCCTCCAGCAGAGTTGCTTCTAGGGCAGCGTGGCTAAAACTTGTAGGTTTTTATTTCTGTTCCTAACTGGTCTGACCATAAACTGGTTCAAAGAGGAGAGTTTTGAGCCTGGTCTTAAGTGTAGAGACTGTGTGGCCTCTTTAACATGAACAGGAGCTGGTTCCATAACACAGGAGCTTGGTATAAACGCTCAACCTCCTACTGTGCTTTTAGAGACTCTAGGACCAACAATAATCCAGCATTTTGAGAGCCAAGTGCTCTGTTTGGATGGTACTCTATTATTGCATCTTTGAGGTCAGATGGGGCCACATCATTTATGACTTTATAAGTCAAGAGGAGGATTTTAAATTTGATTCTAAACTCAATGGGAAGTGACTGAAGAGGCTCTAACACTGGGGTAATATGATCTCTTCTTCAAGTACCTGTTAATAATCCTGCTACTGCATTTTGAACCAGTTGAATGCTTTTTATAGAGCTTCTAGGACACGCTGCAGGCCGTGACAGTCTAATCTGGATGTGACAAATGCATGGATGAACTTTTTGCATCACTTTTAGGGAGGATTTTTCTCATTTTGGCCGATGTTACATAGGTGAAAGTAGGCTGTCTTGCTGGCTTTATTTATATGGGCTTTGAACGAGAGCTCTTAGTCAAATAAGACTCCAAGGTTTCTTACTGTAGAGCTGGAGGCTACAGTGACATTGTCCAGAGATAAACAGTCTTGCAGACGTTTAGGGCCAAGCACAATGACCTGTTTTTTCAGGGTTCAGAAGTACATAGTTAAGTGTCATCCAGATTTTTATGTCCTTCACGCAGGCACTAATTTTGTACTTGATAGGTCTGACTAGGTTTCACTGATAATTATAGCTGTGTGTCATCAGCAATGGAAGTTAATGCCATGCTTTCTGATAATATTACCTAACAGCAGCAAATAAAGAGTGAACAGAACTGGACCGAGTACTGAACCCTGCGGCACACCGAAGGTTACTTTAAAGCACGGTGAGGAGCTCTGGTTTATATTAACAAACTGGTACCTATCCATTGAATAGGATTTAAAGCAGCTGAGGGCAGTCCCTCCTACATCACATTCTAACCTCTGCAGCAGAAGCTTGTGTCGATGGTGTCAAATGATGAGGTCCAACAGAACCAGGATTGAGATAGTTATTCAGCTAATAACAGATCATTTGTGACTTTAACTTAGTGCAGTTTGAGTGCTGTGGTGCGTGCGGAACCCTGACTGAAAAACTTCAAATAAGTGATTGTCCTTTAGATGGTGACAACACTGTTTAACCATAACTCTATCAAGGATTTTAGAGACAAAGGGAAGATTAGAAATAGGTCAATAGTTTGCTAGTAGGTTGGGGTCTAGATTGGACTTTTTCAAAAGTGGTTTAATGTATTTATTAAGTATTTATTATATTGAGAATAGGATTTATAATTAGGGGGAGGATTTGTTTGAGGAGTCCTCTGGGGATTGGGTCTAAAATACAAGCTGATGTTTTAGAGGACATAATGACCGAAGTTATCTCTGCTTGGTCAACAGCAGTGAACCTAATATTACTGAAGGATTTGTATTAGACACCTTCTTTACAGGTTGGGGCTGCTCAATACTAATAGTGGGAATAATTTCATTTATCTTAACCCTAATAGTTGTGATTTTGCTGTTAAAGAGATGAAGAAAGGCATCGCAGCTGAGAGTAACTGGTATGGAGGGTTCTACTGCTGTAACAGTTTATCAACCTGGCTACAGTGCTGAAGAGAAACCTAGTGTTGTTTTTGTTTACTTCTATTAGATTTGAATAATATCTGCTTTGGGCCTATAATTGAAGGCAGATTTTCCATTCTTTTAGGGATTCTTCGGTGTTGGAGTGGCGTAAAGATCTCTCTAATTTCCATACTCTTTGTTTGTGTGAACGTAGTACTTCATTGTACTCAGGGAGGGTCGTTTTGACCTCATGACCTTCTGCTTGAGTGTTTGCTATGATATATTTCAAGGTGCTTGCCCAGGTATCATATTTAGTCGTGTCTCATTTTTTTCGAATGCTTTTTGACCTTCGCTTAAAATTAGCTCAACATCCAAACCAAACAATGGGATAGGAAACTGACCTGTTGGCCATCTATACAATCACTCAGGTGACGATACGTCTGATAAAATTTCCGTTGATGTTGCGCTTGAATTGGTCGAAAGCTTGATATGGATCACTGCTTTTTGTGGCAGCTCATTTATGTCAACCAAAGACATGGGCTTGCCATCAAAATCAGGATCTACACACATAAGTGTGAAGTCCGAGTCAATACTTAAACTCTCTTTCAATGTACGAATTAACACTTACACAGAGGAAGGGAGGGAGGTGAGATTAAATTTTCTAACACTATATCGTTCAACAACTCGTAAAATCATGTGTTGCTCTTCACTTTCCATTTCTGCAAGACAGATACAATACAAAAATATATGAGGTGAGCTCTATTGGTTAAAAACACTGTGAGTTAGCAAGAGTAAGAGAGCAACAGAGAACAAGAGAATAATGCACAAGAGCAAGGAGTAGCGAAAGAGCAAGCAGAGTGCAAGAATGAGGGAAGAAAATGAGCGCAAGTGTGAACGAGTGTGCAAGCAAGAGCACAAGCGTGAGAATGAGAGCAAGCAAAAGCAAGTGAGAGAACACAGTAAGAATATACTTACTAACTAGAAGTTATTTTTTTTATCAGGATGAATCTCTTGGGAGTCAGGACCAGAATAATGTCAACTGTGTACGCTGAGAGTGGTGTTGTGTCATTGAACTGCGATTGCTGGTAAACAGACAGGTGTTTGTTACGAGCAGCCTACCTAGGGGAGTAAAGGAAGTAAAACAAAAAAAAAAAAGATTTAAAATGGTAACTAAAATTGTAATTTAATAACTGACAAAAAAATAAGGTAAAACGGTAACAAAGGGTGTCCACAATTTGGGGAATAATTTACAGAAAATAAAAAGTAATATTTTGCAAAGAAAAGAGACTTAATTAAACAGAAAGAAAAACAATTAAACAAGTTCAGAAAAATTAAACTCAGGATCCACTAATTACAAACTAATTCAAAGTAACAAAGTCCGGATCCGGAACTCCTCGCCAGGCAATTCACCAAACCAGAGAGGACAAAGGGAGGGACACTCCCCCTCTTAAGAGTGCAACTACAATTTTGGATCCATAAACAAATCAGCACTGTAATAATCTACAAAAAAAAAAGAGTGGAAAAACCTACCAAAAATACTCACATCCTGGACAAGGCATCATACAACACATTGTCAGACCCCTTTTTGTGACAAATCTGCAGATTAAAGTCTTGCATGATCAGCGCCCAGCGCATTAGTCGTTGGTTGTGGTTATACATGCGAGAGAGAAAAACAAGTGGATTATGCTCTGTAAAAACAACAGGCAGAGAACTTGATCCAAGGTAAACTTCAAAATGATGGAGGGCGAGCAACAGGGACAAAGTTTCCTTTTCAATGGTGGAATAGGCCAATTGATGTTTATTGAACTTCCTGGAAAAATAACAAACTGGATAGTCCACTCCACTGTCATCCTCCTGTAGCAAAACCGCACCAGCTTCAATGCCACTAGCATCCACCTCCAACTTGAACGCACGGGAGCAATCTGGAGTAGCAAGCACAGGAGCATGACACAATAAAGATCTGACACACTCAAACGCATGTTGGCACGCAGGTGACCACAAAAAGTCAACCTTGGGGCTGAGGAGATTAGTAAGGGGTCACGCGATAGTTGAAAAATTGCGGCAAAAACTGCGGTAGTAGCCTGCCATGCCCAAAAAGGAGCGGAGTGCACGGCGGGTAGACGGAGGAGGGTATGCGACTATAGCAGCAATCTTTGAGTCGATAGGGCGCACTTGGCCTTGCCCCACTTTTCGACCAAGATAAATGACTGTGGCTTTTCCAAATTCACATTTAGCCAAATTTAAGGTGAGGGATGCTTGAGCAAGATGGGTGAAAACTTGTTTCAACGTGTCTAGGTGCTCTTCCCAAGTGGGAGAATGTATAATTAAATCGTCAAGGTAAGCGTTACAATGGGGCAAACCCTGCAAAACAATATTGACAAGCCGCTGAAAAGTGGCAGGGGCATTACACATACCTAAGGCCATCACTGTATACTGAAGAAAATAATCAGGAGTGACAAAGGCGGAAATCTCTGACGCACGCTCAGTGAGTGGCACTTGCCAATAACCTTTCAATAGATCGAGTTTGGAGACATACTTCGCAGAGCCGAGGTTGTCCACACAATCCTCCATGCGGGGCATGGGATATGCATCAGGGACGGTCACGGCATTAACATTTCTGTAATCGGTAATGAAGCGGGGCGTACCATTGGGTCTGCCCTCAACTAAACACGGGGAACTCCACCGCTGGAGCTTGGTTTGGCGAGCCCATGTTGCAGCAGGTATTCAGCTTCCTGTTTCATAAATTTGGGAATTTGGTAAACATGCTCCTTTTGGCTGGTGAGCCACAATATCAGCCTAAACAGGAGAAAAATCTGCGTCAACAATTATCAGCGCTGAGGCACAAGGAGGCGGGGTGAGATCAGGTTGTGCCGTAGGGGTGCGTGTATGATACTTCTTTAGCATATTTACATGACAAACCCGAGTTTTATGCCTTCTGTCTGGAGTACCGATAACATAATTAGTTTCGTTCAATTTTTGCTTTACCTCATAAGGACCAGCGAATTTTGCGGTTTAGGCGTTTCCTGGAAGAGGAAGTAAAACCAGGACTTGATCCCCTGCAGAGAAGTCGCATTTTACAGACCTGGTGTCAAAACGACGTTTCATATTTTGCTGTGAGTCCACAAGAGAAGCTTTTGCAATTTTATTGGCAGTGAGTAGTCGCTCCCGAAAATTACTAACATAATCTAATATGTTAGAAGTGGGCAAAGAGGACGAGGAGTTTTTCTTTTAGCGCTTTTAAAGGACGATGCAAAGCGTGCGCAAAGACCAAGTCAGCAGGGCTGAAACCAAGAGATTCTTGCACAGCATCTCTGGCAGCGAACAAACGAACGGAACTCCATCATCCCAACTTTTCCAGTTTCAAGACAGTATTTACGAAGCATAGATTTTAGCGTTTGATACCAACTCTCAAGTGCGCCCTGGGATTCAGGATGGTACGCACTGGATACTACATGCTGGACATCGAAGAATTGGACAACTTGGTTAAACAGTTTTGATTGGAAGTTAGCACCTTGGTCTGTTTGGATTATGCAGGGGAGGCCAAAAAGAGAGAAGAAATTAGTCAACGCTTTTGTCACCGAACAGGAATTCATTTTTCGAAAGGGATTGGCCTCCGGAAAGCGAGTAGCAGCGCACATAATGGTAAGTAAATATTCATTTCCACTCTGAGTGTGAGGAAGAGGTCCAACACAGTCTACAAGGACACATTCGAAGGGTTGGTCTAGTGCAAGGATAGGATGAAGTGGAGCTGGAGGTATGGATTGGTTAGATTTGCCTACAAGCTGGCACAGATGACAAGTGCGGCTAAATCTAGCCGCATCCCTTGATCATTCCTGGCCAGAAGAATTGTTTCAAAGTTTGTTGATACGTTTTTGTGATTCTTTTGTGATTGTAAATGGCCTGACCACTTACTTTCATGTGCCACAGCTAAAATAGAATTACGATAACAGGTGGGCGCAACTATTTGAGCGTTTAGCTGACAAGCAGTGGAGGAAATTGGAGACCATTTACACATAAGTAAATCATCGTCAAGAAAATGGCAAACAGGTGTTTTATCACGTTGCTCACCACTCACCACAATAGTTTGTGTAACCTCTGCTCTGAGCTCAGCCGAGCACGCTACAATGGCAGAGACAGACCCTCCATCATAGGAGATGCAACCATTTTGGCATGAGTTGGAATATCAGCCAAGTTCTGGCATGCTTGGGCGCACGTAAGGGCACAGATCAGATAAAGCTCAGTAGAGTCAGTACCCTGGTCAATGGGTTGCGGGGAATTGACTACCTCCAGGGTAGGAGTAACCTTACCCCCAGCAATATAATTTCCGAGTAGCATTTCCACACCAGGAATAGGCAACGCAGGGCACACAGCGATCGGAAAAATGCCTGTGACGAGGCTGGACTTGATATGCACATAATGGACGGGTTGCAGACTATAACCCATTTCAATTCCCCGTAACACAGACCCATAACTGCACGAAGATTTGGAAGAATCAGAATCAGAATCAGAAAGCGGTTTATTGCCATTGTAAGTGAAGTTCACAAACATAGGAATTTGCTTCGGCGTAGGTGCAACATAAAGCAATGGAAAAGGGGAGTGCACTGGCTAAAATTACAGACTGAGACCCACCAGTGTCTCTCAAAATGCGAACTGGACGCTGATCAGATGCTTCTCCAAAGAGAGAGAGATGAATCCATCAGAGATGAATGGTTTAAAACAAGCATCCGCAGTTTGACTGAGGTCAGGAGCAGAACTATCAGTTTTAATTAACCTGCCACCTTTTGGTTTAGAGATGGACTAATCCGCTTTTCGTTTAAGGGCCAAACAATTAACGATGATTGGGCCAATAAGGATCTGGTACTCCTCGCCAAGCAATTCACAGAACAAGAAAGGACAAAGGGAGGGACAGGTAACAAATAAGGCCCGTAACAGTGTTGTGGTGAAGCCAACTCAAATGAACGCAGATGCTCTGTACATCACGAGACTCTGTACACCACGAGACACATTTAAGGAGGAGAAAGTAAACAGTGTTATTTACCAAGTAAATGTCGGAAGCCCACCGTCACTCCCAACTGAGACAAACATTTCAGTTGCATACTCTATGCTGTCAAGGGTGACCTTTGAAGTATGATAGACTGTATCACTTTCTGTCTGTCCTTAATGCAAGTTTGAGCAACCTCTGGCAACCATGACACCAAAACTGAATCAACTCGAGTTGTTTGCATCTCAGACTTGAAATATGATGGTGCACTGTTATGATATGCCATCATATATTGATGTTTGTTGGCCATTGTCTTTAACACATTTTTGAATTTCTGTGCATCTCTGACTTCTCTCTTGAAAAAAAGATGTATGGCCTCTGTCTGTTAACTTTGTCTGTGCACTGGTATATATGGAAAGGATGTTAGTCCATGGTTTAAACAGTCTAGAGAAAACAGCTTGAACCTGATAAATTCTTTTAGGTAAAGGGCAAGTTCAACAGGAACTGCACCCTCTAACAGGTCCTGCAGCAGGTCAGGAGGGAAACCTGGATGGAAACACTGCAATGATTTATTTAGGACACATGATCCCTTACCACCATGTACACTGGCAAGATTCTCACTTTCCAGTACATTTTGGACATGGACATCATGAGTCTCTTTAGTCCTCAGTGTGAATACTTCATCACCGACTTCATTTACCTGAAATTCCTCAGATGTAGCCAAACAAAATCTGCATGCATGAATCCCCCTAAACCATGAGCAGCTAGACTGTCAGCGCACACGCAAAATACGGTGCCTTTCACATTCTGACCTAAAGATTCAATGAACACACCATCATCTTCAAGAATCTGGACATCATGAATCAATGGGTCAAGAACAGCAGCATACCCATATTTTTGCACATCAGTAACCTTCGCCAACACAGCTAACTGTATAGTGTACATTGCAGACCTATATTTAGGTGGCAGATTAGAGAGTACCCAGTAAACTGCGCAAACCTTGTGCATTTTTATGTGATGTTCCTAAAGGGTTAGCTATTTCAAGGTCATTAATATATAGCTGATTTGCTAATGAGTCTTTAGAGATCAACAACTTGTTTTCTCTGTAGCTAAAACCATCTCTATAGGATGAATAGTTGCAAGTTTCTGTGTCAGTCACATTCAGCTTTTCAACGATTTTTGTGTTCTTAAACAACTCTTGCAATATTTGAAGTAGTGGTACATACATAATAGCACATCCATCTCCTAAACTATACTCAATTGGCTTAACAAAGTTTTGTTCAATAAACGTTTCCTTTGTATTTGTGTTGATAAATCATGACCTTTTGTAATTTCAATAAAAACATTAGAGTCCCTAACAGCACTAACCACTTCATCCAATGTAGCACTTGCAAGATTGTGACCATATTTGAGTAAGGTTTTTTTTCAATTTCTTCTTTGATTAATGGCTGAAACAGATTACAAATTTGCTTGCTCCATAATGTCTTGTATTGCTGCATTTGAGATGTGGAGAATTGCCTGTATTTTAGAAATAAAGAAGCAACATTTCCTTTGATCAGATTTTTCAGTTTTTTAGAATCACAGATTTCATCATGCTGTTCCATTATCTTTCCTTGGCACTCACCACCTACGTTACATGAGAACTATTGGCTTCAGTAGGCTCACTACCAATATGATCGCCAGTGTCTGGTGAAAGGTCAATATCGTGCACTCTCCTTTTATGGGAATTAAAAGAATAGTAAACATGTGTACGATAGTCACAATGTTTGTACGAACAATTCACCGTTTCGTGTTTTTTTTAGTGTATTCTATTGTGACCAAAAACAACAGATTCAGAAAAGGCTTGCTCAAAGTAACAAGTTTGTGCCCTTGTTTTGGATTAGTCTCCTCAGAACGATGAATCCTTGATAGGTGAGAACCAAGGGAAGTAAGTAACAAAATGCAAAGTACAAATAAAGTCCTCATAGAGGCACGGTAAACTTTTTGACTCAAGGGCCACATTGAATTTTTACACTTGCCCGGGAGCCATGGACCATTTACACACATACTATTACACATAGATTTAATGCCTAAAATACACAAAAACCGAATAGCAAAAATCATTATCTTTATTTATTTTAGTGGGAACAGTGCCGTTGGTCACTATTTTTAACCAATGCATCAAAGTTTGGTGTTATTGTAGTGGTGGCTATTCTCAAAACTGATCTTAAGTGTCCATCTGTCATCAGGATCTGTGGCGTTCTTTGTTAATGTTCATCACGCTGAATGTTTCCTCACAAACACAGGTAGAACAACACAAGCATCTTCTGTGCCATGTCCCGGAGGTTTGGAAAATGTCCCTCCGTTAAAGACGTGAACCACTGATTATTATTTATGAAAAGACAGTACATGTTGTTTTTGGACTGCGCCCTCTGTTGGAATCGCCACGCATCAATTATTGTACAGTTATTTTGACGAAAAGGAATGTGGAAACACCATCTAAGTGAAATGAACTGAAGCAACTGCAGTCTCTGCTATAAAACTATAAAATGACAAATGTGCCATACTTAACTCTAAAAAATTATTATTAAATGCTTTGTGGGCCGCATGTACCCCCGGGCCTTAGTTTGCCCCCCTCTGTCTTAGAGTCACAGTAAAGGGCAAACTTTTGAAAAGAGGCTGTGTTGTAATCTAAATCATTAAATGTATAAAATAATGTGTATATAGTTGTGTCCTGGTGGTAAAGCATGTTGCAGCACACAACTTACAATGCCAGGCCATTTGGAAGGGTGAAGATCTGTGGAGAAATGACCTCACAGTACATTAAAAACATTTTCAAAGTTTATGATATTTATCGTGCTATCAATAAAGTACGTTATCCTTGGTTTCTATGCAGATAAAGACTGCAACTAACAATTATTTTACAAATAATTAGTCTAGCGATTATTCTTTCGATTCATTGTTTAAGAACGCAAAATGCTCTTGAATGTCTGATTTTTTTAAACTAAATTTGACACAGATGAAACTAAAGGGAAGCTTGAGGATGTTCTGGTACATTTGCACTTTTTCCAAACTGAGTTGCATTTGTTGCTTATAGTTGCGTTTTTGTCTTAAGTTTCTTTTAGTCATGTGATTTAGTCAGTTTTACTCAAGTCACTTAATGCCATGTTTGTCATGTTCGTGTCATGCTTTTGTAAGCTTTCAGTTACATTTTGTCGCTTGTAGTCTGTTTTGTCAAATATGATCCAAATGAAGCTAAAGTGAAGCCACATTCTGATGGAGAATATTTACACATTACATAAGTTAATCAAAAATACGAAATATGTGCTTCTTGTGTCAATTTGTTGTAAAAGTAATTCCTACTTTGCGCAGGTCAAAAAAACTTTTTAAGACCATTACGTGCAAGTCTGTAAATCCAGACAATTAATTTAGTAATCGAATAATCTTTGATGATTATCTCAATAATCAATTAACTTGTTTCAGCCCCAATAAAGACTCAGTTAGTCAATAGTCATACTTCACTACAATCAGTGTTGTTGAGACGAGTAGGTATGTTGAAAAACTGGACAAAAAATTACTACAATTACTACAAGTCAGTAAATTATCACATTCTGTAAATGTTCCATCAGTGTCATTATCTTACCTTTACATGAACTTAAGCACATTCGTCGAAATTTCCTCATCTATCAAATGCACAACTCCTGCATAAATGGTAAATTTGTTTTAAGATGACTAAACCCAAACAATGAACAAGCATTACATTAGGTTGTATTCATGTTCAAGTATGGGATGATGTCATAGTCAGATGGGGGCAAGAGCCAGTTTTTCCAATTAACATCAACTTTGCCATGAAATGTCTAAATAGTTGTTAATTAACACTTTGTATCCAGGCCCAATACCTCTAAAATGTATTTTGTCATTTTCTTTTTAAATGATCATTTCCAGCTAACCTTCATAACATGCAATTTATTATTAATCATTCAATTCGACTCTTGCACCCAAGTCTGACCATCATCACAACACTAAACTCGCAGACTTAAAAAAGTGCAGTATCTGAACAACGCTACTAAATGCACACCTGTTGAATCTGTGCTGTGAAGAGCCTGTGCACTACAACTAGCCCTCACTAGCGCTGTGGAGGAACACGTGGGCTGTGAACTAGCACGTGTGCACAGTGTGCGCGGAGGTCTAGCATGCACACTTGCTAAATTGTCATATGGTATAGAAATCTAAATATTTTCCTCGGACATAAAGCCGACTATTAGCCTGTTCTATGTTTGAGTACATTTGGGAAAAAACAGCTGATGCTAGCATTAGCACAAGTAGCAGGATAGAACTAATCAAAGCATGTAGTGTATCAACGCGGTTAAAGACGATATAGTATTTACTTTCTTACCAAGCATATAAACAAATTGAAAAGTGTGTGATTGCTGCAGCTGATGATCAAGAGAACATCCAGAGTCCACAGTGCACATGCGTTGACACTGCAACCAGAAGGGGGTGTTTCAGATACATAAAATCAGATACATGCATTAAAAAATGTAAAAGTTTAATTAAGTAGCACAATTAACATCTTTCTTAATTATACTGTAAATCTTTATATATATATTTTTTAAATTTTATTTATTTTATTTTTTTTTTGAGCATTCGGGTTTACATTGATCCAGTGGTCTCCCATCCTACTGACCAGGCCCTGACCTGCTTAGCTTCTGAGATCGGACAGGATTGTGCGTTGGCAGCAGGTATGGCCACGTCAGGACTAAAATGGGAACCAAAAGGGAACTAAACCAGAATTAATCTACACCAGGGGTGTCAAAGTCAAATGGACGGAGGGCCAAATAAAACATTTGGCTACAAGCCGAGGGCCGGACTGTCCAATGTTCATTGAAACCAAAATTTAACCTACTGAAAACATAAAAAATATATTACAATATGATTGGATAAATAAAGCAATATTTTCTTATGACTCTGTGAGTAATTTTTAATTTCAACAGGCACAAAATACAAATGTCCTTTATATAAAAAAACTCATAACATGAACATTAAATGAATGAAGTGATATTATACTCTTTCATTACCGCCACACTTTCTCCACACAGAAGACACAAAGGTTTTCCAGCTACCTCCGTGAACATGTACTCTAACTCCCACCTTATTTGAACCCCCCGGTTCTCATAGTCCACCTTCCGTTTTGCCATTGTTGATGGGTATCTGTAAGATAACTTTTGCTGTTATGCTATGCTAAAGACTGCTAATAAAATGAAGCCGCCTCTTACTCGGCGCGTCCCCGTTGCATTGTGGGAAATGTAGTATTGGTGTGTACATTATATCTGTGGGCTGCTGGCTTGCAGCGGCCTGCGGGCCGGATCTAATAATAAATTAATATCATCACGGGGGCCAGATAAAACTCTCTCGAGGGCCTGATGTGGCCCCCGGGCCTTGACTTTGACATGTGTGATCTACACCATACTAAACACTTAAGCAGGACTATAAGACTAAATAGGCAACAAACTATAAGGCAAAAGCACTAAGCCAGGTCAGATCTATGTACAGGTTAAAGTGTACTGGGACTTTTCAGTGGTTTGTGTTGGAGAGGTGACTGGTTTGCCTGGGATGTTGCATGGTAGGGCAGTCAACTTTTCTAACTTGCTTTTGCTCACTCACGAAACTGTGAGCAGAGTCCCCTCTCCACAGATCTGACCTGTAACTCTGCCTGTTCAGTGAGAAAAACACACTTTCCTTCACCACCCTCTCTCTTTCCTCCCTCCCTCTGTCTCTCTCTCCCTCTCTCTGTCTCTCTTTCCTCCCTCCCTCTGTCTCTCCCTCCCTCTCTCTGTCTCTCTTTCCTCCCTCCCTCCCTCCCTCCCTCCCTCCCTCTGTCTCTCCCTCCCTCTCTGTCTCTCTTTCCTCCCTCCGTCTCTCTGTCACTCTTTCCTCCCTCCCTTTGTCTCTCTCTCCCTCTCTCTGTCTCTCTTTCCTCCCTCCCTCTGTCTCTCCCTCCCTCCCTCTCTCTGTCTCTCTTTTCTCCCTCTCTCTGTTAGCCTCATGAATGCAGCTCTTTGTCTGGAGCGTCTCCTTCATCCAAAACATCTGGACAAACTCCGGTCTCTGATTGGTCCAGAGGAGAGCATGGTCTCGCTCTTGCCACTTGATTGGCTTAAACAGCGCCAGGTTCACAGTGAGGCCACAGGGATGAAGATGGGATCCAGATGTTGAACCACCAGTAGAGGGCGCACTGACACAAACACAAACACACACACACACACACACACACACACACACACACACACACACACACACACACACACACACACACACACACACACACACACACACACACAGTCACATTTCAGTGTGTTTAAACAGGTCAATGTGCATAGCCCTCTACAGGCTGCGCTATTGGCTATCACCCGAGGCAGCTCCTTGAGACTGAGAATATCAAATAATGTACTGCTCCAATCATGTGAGGGTACAGTAGGACCCTGCAAGCATATCCACCAGCAAGCCTCTACTGTAGTTTGCCCTCTTTGAAAACTCAGTGCAGGAAGGCGACAGGTCTGCTGGACATGCAGGTAGAGGGCCACACACATACTCATAGAACTATAGTGATAAAAGTAACGTATGTGTTACGCCCTCTACGAGCTTCACTATTGGCTAAAAACCTATGTGAAGGCGGTGGGGGATGTATTCTCAACAGGCGTGGCATGAACATGATTAAAGCACACCTGCCGACAAAGCAAGGGGTATCCATGGGCGATACCAACTGAAGGTAAGGTGAGAACAGTTGTACCTAAAGAGAGGGCAAACGTCTCACACAACAATAAGTCCAGGAAGTACTAAATAGGCCGCCTCTCCTAAGAACACCTGCACTTACACTTACAACAACCTAGTGTACAAGGCTGCCCGCCACTCCCAACAGCACCAGAACGAACATGAGTCAACGGTTAAGCAGTCCCTCCTAAGAGTGCCTGAACAAGAATAGATATAGTTCACTTTAGATACAACTGTTGTCCAAAACTGAGTGGGTAACAGACTGAGGTTCAACGTTCAACAGATATGACTGAAGAAATGGATTATCGTCCATCAATACACCGGAGCCATGGAGGATGCCACCCGACCGTCGTTACCGTTGGCAGGGATGTTTCGCATGCCATGCACCACATAACTACACACCACGAAACACTTCGAACGCTGGCATGAGGTCCTAACAGCAGTGGTGAACCCTGAAAGCTCCTCCGCTGAAGTGTGAAGGGACCGATTTGTCCCGACTGACCCTTAACCTGAAAACAGGTCCCTGAATTGAAATGTCAGAAGTAGGCCAGAACTGACTGCTGGGTCAGTGCATGATGGTCTTGAAGAAGAAACAGTCAATCGCTGCACGCTCCAGGAATTAAAGGACGTGCCAACATCTTGTCCAAGTAATATCTGGAGTTCTACTGAAGGGGCCCGCCTGTCAACTAAAGACTCCCTGAAGGATGCTGTCAGTCAGTACCAGCGGGTGATTATGGGTCAGCTCGTCCCTTGTCCAAAAGGTCTCAAGAACTCTAGCCCTCTCTGGACACGGTAGGAAGCCAGGTCCTCAACTCTCTCCCTAAACAGACGGAGCGGAAGCCCAACCATAAACAGTAAGATGTACACGTGGGTTGGGCCTGCAACACCCGGGTAGTGGCTATGAATGATGGGGTAAGCCCTAGACTAATAAATTCCCCCGAACTACTTTCAGACCTGTGGTCGAACACCGGGGGGGAGGGCTCTGTCTACCAGTATCAAGGGCCTGGGCCCGTTTGGGAAGACCCAGGGGCCCTGTAGTGCCATGTCTGCGAGGCCCTGGAACCAGCCTGTGCTCAGGATATCTGGGAAACCCATAACCTCTAGTAGAGCTATCTGTCTCGTCCTCAGTTGCAGGGTAACATGAAGTGGAGAGGAGGGAGGGCATACAGCAATGCCACTGGCTAGGGGAGGGCTAAAAAGGGGGCTAATGAAAGCCTTGTGACAAGGCTGTGGCTGCCACAAGCAGGTACAGAGCCACCCTACTGACCTGTGGACCGCCATGCAGGACCATTGTACTGATCCATGCATAATCCACACACACAGGGTGTGGTCTGTGAGGAGAGGGCGTAACGTGACATGGTTCACATGTGCAGGTTGGTTTTATAAATCAGGAGTTTGTGTGGTGTGCGCCTCTAGTGGCCATAAGGAGGACGCACTTATTCAGCAAGATTCCAACGCAATTCCTTATAAATGAGGCCTCAGGTGTAAACCTCCATTAAAGTAGAATTCCATTTAAACCAGGTTTAAAACAGGTCCAAGCCTAAACTACAGTAGGTTTACACAAGACCAAGGGCTCAAATATGCAGCCTTAAACCACTAAACCAGCACTAAAGCAGGACAAAAGTAGGTATAAAGAAGAGCTAAAGCAGAACTAAAACAGGTCTAAAGCAGAACTATACCGGGACTAAAGCAGGTCTAAAGCAGGATTAAAGCAGGTCTAAAGCAAGACTAAAGCAGGACTAAAGAAAGACTAACGCAGGTCTAAAGCAGAACAAAAGCAGGTCTAAAGCAGGACTAAAGCAGGGTTAAAGCAGGTCAAAAACAGGACTAAAGCAGAACAAAAGCAGGTCTAAAGCAGGACTAAAGCAGGACTACATCAGGACTAAAGCAAGACTATACCAGGACTAACATACTGTATGTTTACAATTGTATAAATATCTGTAAGGACAATGCACATTTTTGCTGGAACAATATAAATGCGGCGCTGCTGGGTTCAGTGGGGTTTCTGTTGCATAATCCTTTCCTTGTGTACATCTTCTAAACTCTACATTCCTGCGTCTACTCCGAGCCCCTGAATGTTTCATGTGTGCATTTCTACGCCTTCTGAGAGGTCCATGAAACTTTGATGTGTCCTCCTCCTCTCAGAGCCACTGCTGCGTCACCACCTCCTCACGGGGTTAATGCAGCAGGAGCAGAGCGCAGGGACGTGTGAGGACAGGAGCCAGAGCAGGCGTCTGACCCACAACCTCCTGACAGAGAGGAGGAGCCACGGAGGAGGAGCCTCGGAGCCAGAGGAGGAGCCCCGGAGCCAGAGGAGGAGTCTTGAAGCAGGAGGAGGAGCCACGGAGCCAGGGGAGGAGCCACGGAGCAGGAGGTGGAGCCACGGAGCCAGAGGAGGAGCCATGGAGCCAGAGGAGGAGTCACAGAGCCAGAGGAGGGGCCTCAGCGTAGGAGGAGGAGCCTCGGAGCAGGAGGAGCCATGGAACAGGAGGAGCAGCAACAAGAGGAGCAGCAGGAGGAGCAGCAGGAGGAGCAAAAGCAACAGAAGGAGCAGCAGGAGGAGCTGCAGCAACAAGAGGAGCGGCAGCAGCAACAACAGTGGAAGCAGCAGCAACAGTAGGAGCAGCAGGAGGAGCAGCAGCAACAGGAAGAGCAGTAGCAACAGGAGGAGCAGCAACAGGAGCAGCAGGAGGAGCTGCAGCAACAGTAGGAGCAGCAGAAACTGGAGGAGATGCAACAGGAGGAGCAGCAGCAACAACAGGAGGAGCAGCAGCAACAGGAGGAGGAGCAGCAGCAACAGGAGGAGGAGCAGCAACAAGAGGAGCAGCAGGAGGAGCAGCAGGAGGAGCAGCAGGAGGAGCAGGGGCAACTCAACGCAGGTGTAACTCAGCCGCTGAGGAGCTCTCGGATCTGGGTCATGTTTCTGTTCACTCCATCAGCATCTGTAGGGCCCGCCCCTCGCAGCTGTAGGCCCCGCCCCGCCGCACACCGGTGGCAGAGAGCGAGCGAGAGAGAAGAGAGAGAGAGAGAGAGAGAGAGAGAGAGAGAGAGAGAGAGAGAGAGCGAGAGCGAGAGCGCGGGGGAGGCAGCTGTGAGCCTCAGTTCGCTGTTACCGGGACGCCCCAAAGTTTGGCCCGAGTTTGAGCCTTGTCTCCGGACTCTCTTGGCTCGGCTCGGAGGGACTCGGCTGTTTCCGGCTCAGTTTGGCCGCTGAAGAAAAGAAAAGAAGTGAACTTTAGAAAACGAGAGGAAGGAGCGGGAAAAGCTGCGCACTGAAGCCGGCCAGAGGACCCTCCAGAGCGGCTGCACTGTTCGGGAGCTCCCGGGGCTGCTCCGGTGCCTCTCAAACGCCACACTCTTCTTGTTGTTGGACCGGGCCATAATGGGGCCCCATGTGTGCGGGCCCCGCGTGCAGCTCCCGCCTGCCCCTGGATTAAACCGCTGGACGCACGAGGCGCGCGGCGCTCGGCGTGCGTAGTGCGCGTGGAGCCGTGTGTGGATCGAGTTGGATGAGTGTGGGACTGACGCGCGCCATGGGGCTCGTGCCGCTGCTGCTGCTCGGCCTCGCGCTCCGGATGTGTCTCGCGCTCACGGATGATCGCCTCGTGTCGGACCGGTACGCGGTTTACTGGAACAGCTCCAACCCCAGGTAGGACCCCTGCGGCTCCGGGCCCCGGGCCCCTGCGCCCGGGACAGCCCGACTTTAAGTTTGAGACGCTTTGGGAAGTGACTCCAAAGCCCCAGGAAAGCATTTAGTCTCTTAGTGGAGTTTCAAGGACACTGCGGCTTTGAGCTGCAGTTTTCTCAGTGGAACTATTGATGGAAGAGCTGAATGTGGCCCGTGGGTGAGGGCTCTGTCTGCGGGGCACGCGGAGCCTCTGTGGGTGCTCAGAGTGCAGGGGCCATCTGCCCCATCTCTGCCTGTGATGGGACTAATAGAACGGGGTAAAATAACACACACATTTGTGGGACTCTCCTTTTACCCTTCGATTTCAAAAATCTAATACGAAAAGGAACAGTCTGTCACGTGTTTCACTTTAATATCCAAACAAATCCAAAAGTCATTCCTGAAGAGGGAAACCCCCTGTCCCTGGGAGCAGAAATGTCCCGTAGTGTCCCCGCTCTGAGGTCCACGTCCCGTAGTGCCCCCCGCTCTCAGGGCCGCTCTGGGCCACGTCCCGTAGTGCCCCCCGCTCTCAGGACCACGTCCCGTAGTGTCCCCGCTCTGAGGACCACGTCCCGTAGTGTCCCCGCTCTCAGGGCCGCTCGGGGCCACGTCCCGTAGTGTCCTTCAGCCTCAGTTGTGGTGATGAGAACACACGAGATTAGAAGACTTTACTTTTACTTTGAGACAGCCATGAGAAATAATACCCATTATCAATAATGAACTCTGTCCTACTTGTAACTGTGAGGTGAATGTGCTGAGGTTTTTTTTTTTTTTTTTTTTTTTGTGAAGTGAATGGATTGTAAAGTTTAGCCTCCAGAATAGTGAAAGAACCGTCTGATGTGGGTTTGAACAGTGTGGGTTGTAGTGAATGAAGCGTGTGCCGAGCCGCTTTGTGGAGAAATATATGAATGGAATGTACATGTTGCTTTTAAACGTATGTAAGAAGGTTTGTTTTTTAGGCATATTTTAAGTCTTTATTGTATACTTTACACATTGCAACAAGCACAGCTTCCTTCATGGCCACATTTGATTGTTCTGATAGATCCATGAGCTCGTACGCTCACAGATGTGTGTGGACATGAGGATGATACGAGTAGGATTTGACTAATTTGCAATAAATCCAACACTATTCACACACTCATTCACTCTAACAGGAGCATGCGATTTTATATATTTTTAAATACAAAATTTGTTAAAAAAACAAACAAACAAAAAAAAAACAGAACATTAGTTGCTTTTGAAAAAGACGTTCAGAAAATGCCCTAAAACTTTTAAAAAGGGGAAATGTGAACACAATTTGGTTCCTCTTTATAATAACAACACTTCAGTGCAGTGACATTCTGATTCTTCTGATTCTTTTAATATAAAGCATGAATAAAGATTTCATTTGATCGATAATGATTGTTACTAAATTCATGAATATCCAAAACCCCATAATGAAGTAGTTACTAAGCCTGAATTACTCTTAATAAACTGTTATTACTGTATTAATATACTCTCATTAAGGCTAATTAGTTTTTAGAAAGGTGTTGAAGTCTGAATTCAAAAACCCTGTAAAGACAGTATTGGAGAGGCTTTGGAAATGACTCCTACATTTCCTGGTCTAATTGTTTCTAACGTCTGTGATGGAGTCAGATGGTCTGACGCTGCTCCATTTGTTCAATGGGATTAAAAAGCCGAGAAAACATCCATAGTGTTTAACCCCTCCACGTCTGGAGCAGAAATACTATCATCATCAGCTGCACTGGGGCTTCAGAGGCGAGAGGCCACATCACACAGCACTCGTCTGAGCTCTGGGCTCTGCTTTCACACCCAATATACAAAGAAACTGACAAAGACACTGAATTACTAAAAGAAACCTTTTTATGAAGGATGTGTTTTGTGGCGCTCGTCCGCTGTGGTTCGCTCAAGGTCATTTTGTCAGTTTAAACATTTTTGGCGGTATTTAATGTCAATGAGAAACTGGAAAATTTTAGTGAATTTTTAATGTCTTTAGATTGGAAAAAACTCAAAATGATTTCAACGTCTTCTTGCAAAGAATGGAAGTCTGGAGTTCATTAAGAAAATCTGGATGAAAATATGTGAATTTGTGTGTTTTTATTTTGAACTGGTTTGAATTTTTCTGGATTTGGATTTGCGCCGTGTCCCGTGGCCCTGTCCCGTGGCCGTGTCCCGTGTCCTGTGGCCGTGTCCCGTGGCCGTGTCCCGTGGCCCGTGGCCGTGTCCCGTGTCCTGTGGCCGTGTCCCGTGGCCCTGTCCCGTGTCCTGTGGCCGTGTCCCGTGGCCCTGTCCTGTGGCCGTGTCCCGTGGCCCTGTCCCGTGTCCTGTGGCCGTGTCCCGTGGCCCTGTCCCGTGGCCGTGTCCCGTGTCCTGTGGCCGTGTCCCGTGGCCCTGTCCCGTGGCCGTGTCCCGTGTCCCGTGGCCGTGTCCCGTGGCCGTGTCCCGGCTGTGCGTGCGGTGCTGTACGGCACAGTCACCGGGTGAAGACACCGGGACACTCTCATGTGGTTCAGGCACACAAGCTCCATTTTAAGACACGCTTGAAATTCATCATGAAATTTCAATTGTAGTTTTACAAAATGCTTGCTCTGACCCAGTGATGGTTGGACTTTTCCTAATACTGTTATTTCACTTGAAATGACTGGACGTTTCATGAGTTTGGGTTTTCCTCCTGCAGCTGTCACCAGTGAACGCTGCACGCCAGGAGCTTGTTTGCTGTTATTCGTTTCAGCTGAATTTTCTATTTTCATCACAATTTAATTTAGTCAAATTCCTTTAAGAGAAATTTGGAATACTGTATTTTTGAAATTGCAGATTGTTCATAGCCTAATGATTTGAAGAACAAATCTATAATGAACACAATTTTGTTCATATTTACATTTTGTTTACGTTTATGAGCCGATTTTTTTTTTTTTTTTTTTTTTTTTTTTTTTTTATGAGCCAAGTGTTTTGTTTTCATTTTTTTCTTTCTTTTAGCCACAAAGTACTTTGAAACTCCTCTGGACGTGCTGTATTTTCAAATGATTAAAATGATAAATAAGTGTGAAATGAAATGAACCTTCAAACGTCTCCAGCACAAGCCGACCGAGACTAATCCAGGTCACGCTCTTTTGATTTGAACAAAGTTTGACAAATTTTCTGAAGTTATTTTCCCACACAATTTCTAGCTGAGTTGCACATTTTGACATCCTGTCGTTGCGTCTCCCACATTGCTCCATAAATCGTCAATTTTTTACGTAAATCTTGTCTAAAATGTTATCTTAAATATGGGGCGTATTGTGGTCCCCAACACAGCCAGACTTTAATCCAGGTCAAGGCTTTTTGACTTTTACAACCAGTTTTGGTGATTTAACTTTGAAATTCAAAACTAGTTTATGTTTTTTGTTTCAATTATTTTAAAAATCTGTTTTCAAAACAAAGGAGAGCGCCAAACAGACTTGATTTGGTTTGATTGGGGTTCAGTTGTAAAATGACGGTCAAGCAACTTCATGGGAACGTAAACAATTTTGATTCACTTTTTTTTTGTTTTTTTAAGTTTTCTTAATAATAAATAAAATATTCACAAATGTTCTTTCCCAGTTTAGAAATAGATGCTTGAGTCTTGGTTGAACAGATTTAATAAATGAAGTTTTTCGGTCGATCGCTCGCTAAAAAAAGTCATTTTCAGCTTTTATTAATTTTTTTTTAGTTTGATGCATTTCTCAATCCTTTAAAACTAAAATAATTTCAGTGCAGAATATTCACGATAGTTTTTCTAAATCTAAAAAAGAATGATCTTAGTTGAACAAATTGATAATTATTAAATGTAATTGTTTTTGAGTTTCATTCTGATTGGTGGATTTCTAGTCCATTCCTGATTAAACAACAGAGTACAGGCCCAGGTTTTTCTCCCGGTTTAGGTGTTTGTGGTTTGGATGTGGCTGGTTTGCACGTGTCGTGTTGGTTGGTTTGGATGTTGCGAGGACGAGCAGCTGTGACGCCTCGGACGCCGCGGCCCTGGTCTTTGTTCTGAGGTGCAGGCTTTAGAGCTCAGTGCCGTATATTTACAGTAAACATGGATTTTAGGCCGTGAACTTTGAACCGCGGCTGTCTCCGGGCAGATCCACCAGGACCCCCGTTCTCCTCTTGTTCAGCTGCTCCGATTGGCTGCCTGCCCTCTGAACCATCCAATCACGAGGCGACCTGTCCCAGACGAGGTTTGGAGGCTTTGAATGAAAACTAAACCAGGACTGAACCAGGACTGAACCAGGACTGAACCAGGACTAAACCAGGACTGAACCAAGACTGAACCAGGACTAAAACACGAATGAACCAGGACTGAACCAGGACTGAACCAAGACTGAACCAGGACTGAACCAGGACTAAAACACGAATGAACCAGGACTGAACCAAGACTGAACCAAGACTGAACCAGGACTGAACCAGGACTAAAACACGAATGAACCAGGACTTCTTAATTAATGCTTGATAAACAATTTGTTTATTATCAATCAAGTCTTTGTTCGAGCATCATTAGGGCTAATGAAGGTGCAGTTTCTATTTCAATTCAGTTCATTTTTGTAACACCCAAAATCACAACAGGAGTTGCCTCTGCAAGGCAAGTTTAATTTTAGAGGACAATTCATTCACAAAGACATCCAAAGTGCACCAGAACAGAAAAGAGGCATCAAAACAAACCAATTAAAACCCAAATAATAGTGTGCTCTGTGCACATATGCTCCATGTGCAGTCAGTCTGACTCTGGCACCAGCAGGAGGCCGGTCCAGGTTTAGTCCTGACTCTGGCACCAGCAGGAGGCCGGTCCATGTTTAGTCCTGACTCTGACACCAGCAGGAGGCCGGTCCATGTTTAGTCCTGACTCTGACACCAGCAGGAGGCCGGTCCATGTTTAGTCCTGACTCTGACACCAGCAGGAGGCCGGTCCATGTTTAGTCCTGACTCTGACACCAGCAGGAGGCCGGTCCATGTTTAGTCCTGACTCTGACACCAGCAGGAGGCCGGTCCATGTTTAGTCCTGACTCTGACACCAGCAGGAGGCCGGTCCATGTTTAGTCCTGACTCTGACACCAGCAGGAGGCCGGTCCATGTTTGGTCCTGACTCTGGCACCAGCAGGAGGCCGGTCCATGTTTAGTCCTGACTCTGGCACCAGCAGGAGGCTAGTCCATGTTTAGTCCAGACTCTGGCACCAGCAGGAGGCCGGTCCATGTTTAGTCCAGACTCTGGCACCAGCAGGAGGCCGGTCCATGGTTAGTCCTGACTCTGACACCAGCAGGAGGCCGGTCCATGTTTAGTCCAGACTCTGGCACCAGCAGGAGGCAGTGCAGTGACCTGAGCACAGGACTAATGTGCTTGTACTTCCTGGTTCTTGTCAGGACCCGAGCAGCAGGTTCTGAATGTACTGCAGCTGTTTTACAGCTCGTTTGGAGAGGCCAGTGAGCAGCCGTTACAGTCGTCTGACCTACGGGAGACAAATGCATGGATAAGGCTCTCCAGGTCTGGTTTATACACTATACCTTTGATTTTGGCAATGTTTTTTAGGTGGTAAAAGGCTGTTGGGAGGTGTGGTGTAGCAGGTGCAGCGTGGCAGGTGTGGTGTGACAGGTGCAGCGTGGAAGGTGTGGTGTGGCAGGTTAGGTGTGACAGGTGCAGTGTGGCAGGTGCAGTGTGGCAGGTGTGGTGTGACAGGTGCAGTGTGGCAGGTGTGGTGTGGCAGGTGTGGTGTGACAGGTGTGGTAGGTGCGGTACGGCAGGTGCAGCCCAGCGGTTTTATAGATAAAACTTAAAATGTAAAAGCACAAAACATAAGGTATTTGGTACATTCATTCATTCAGTCGAGCGTGCGTCTGTGCTTAAATGTTGAGTTTGTGCAGGAGAGTTTCACGAGCTCAGAATGTGTGGAACAAAAGCACTTTCTCAAACTAAACTTAAAGAATGTCCATGCGGGTCTCATTAGAAACAAACGTTCCAGAGTTTAACAAAACACAAAAATGTGAAAAATGATGTGGTCACTACGGCAACACAACAAGGACAAAACATGAGGGAAACATGAAGAAAAGTGATCTGTTCAGTTTGATTTCAAATCTAAGTAAAGGCCAGATATTCACGCAGATAAACTACGACGATGGTGTGAATCACAACGTGACTGCGCTCTGTCCAGCCACTTTAATCCATCCCGTCTGCAGCGGGCCGTCCATGAGTCGAGACCAAAAGAATCGAGCAGTGGACACACGGCTTAAAATGGGCTTAAACCAAGACAAGCTAGGACTTGATCTTCACACCAGAAATCATTTTAAAGTACTTCTTATTTACAAGATATTTTTGTTTGGCTGTTTTTATATTGATTTAAATGAATGGAAGAAGGGCCAAAGACACAGCTCTGCCGGTCTGTTCTTTTTATTTTATTTGTGACATGTTTTAATCATATCCATGAGGGAGCGCAATACAAACATGAATTATGACGACACAAACAGATGTCTATATGTTTGTCATATTTGTATTTAATAAGAGTCAATATCTAACTCCAAGCCACTGTTTTTAATGTTCACAAATTTCAGTAAGATTTGTGATAAAGTAAAACTGATGGTTCCTTGTCCTCGTCACATCTTTGTCTAATTGTTGTGTCCTGCTGTTTTGTGTGAGGTCTGTCCTTCAAAACATTGGATTTAATTTGATTTAGTTGCAGTTGGGGTTAAAGCGCGTACAGTTATATGTTTGCTGCCACTGCGCTGTCGGGGGTTCCATAACCAGCCTCCACATTTCTCCCCTCTCTCCCCCTTTCACACTAGACCTGTCCTGTCAAATAAAGCTAGATTTTATTTTATTTTTTTCCAAAAAACAATAGAAAAAAAACAACAACACTTGACTTAGGGATGTTTGATACGGCTTTTCTTGGGGCCAGATCATGATTTTTATTTTATGATGTTTCATTTTCTCTTTTTACTTTCTGTTGCCTTTAATAGAGCTGCACTATTTAGGGAAAATAAATTAATTGTGATTTTTCTGACCAGTGCCAATGTGATTCAATTTGCAATTTATGTTTTAATTGTTCAAAATTGACATTTTAAACACAATGTTGCTTTTTGTCACATTTAGTCACATGCAGTTGTGTGTAATTCTATTTGTTTATCTGGTCAGGACAGCACATGTGTCTATGGACTGTTTACATCCGTCGTCCTGCATTCACTCTTACAAACACACTCATTCACACATCTATGTACATGTTTTTAGTGGTGGGGAAACCGGAGCACCCAGAGGAAACCTACGCAGACACAGGGAGAACATGCAACCTCCACCCAGAAAGGCCCTGGTCGCCCTGGAGTTGTACCCAGGATATTCTTGCTGTGAAGAGAGCGCTAATCACTCTTGACATATATTTGTCATATGTAAAAACGTCTTTGTCACTTTTAGTCTAGTCTCTGTCTGGCCTTGCGTTATAATTGCTTATAGTCGCGTTTTGGTGTTTGTAGGTGCCTTTTTGCCACTTTTGAACACATTTTTAACACTTTTGGTCGCGCTTTTGTTGTTTGTTTCAGAACATGTTTGTACAAATCCAAACCACAGTGTTGGCAGTTTTTATTCAAATCAAAGCAAGACATTTGTTGTTTGTAGAAGAAATTATTGCACTTGTGATTTGTTAATTGCGTACCGATGTGGTCTTTTCTCTCTTGAATGTAGCCCAGTGCTTGGCTTTGGTGGTGCGTTCAGGGGCACATGGTTAGCGTGGTGCGTTCAGGGGCAAAGGGGTAGCGCGATGCGTTCAAGTGCACAAGGGTAGCGTGGTGCGTTCAGGGGCACAGGGGTAGCGTGGTGCGTTCAGGTGCACACGAGTAGCGTGGTGCGTTCAGGTGCACACGGTTAGCAAGGTGTATTCAGGTGCACACGGTTATCGTGATGCACTCAGGTGCACAAGGGGGGCGTGATGCACTCAGGTGCACAAGGGGGGCGTGGTGCGCTCAGGTGCACAGGGGTAGCGTGATGTGTACAGGTGCTGAGGGTTTGTGTGGTGCGTTCAGGTGCAGAGGGTTTATGTGGTGCGTTCAGGGGCACAGGGGTAGCGTAGTGCATTCAGGTGCAGAGGGTTTGTGTGGTGCGTTCAGGGGCACAGGGGTAGCGTAGTGCATTCAGGTGCAGAGGGTTTGTGTGGTGCGTTCAGGTGCAGAGGGTTTGTGTGGTGCGTTCAGGTGCAGAGGGTTTGTGTGGTGCGTTCAGGTGCAGAGGGTTTGTGTGCAGAGGGTTTGTGTGGTGTGTTCAGGTGCACAGGGGTAGCGTGGTGCATTCAGGTGCAGAGGGTTTGTGTGGTGCGTTCAGGTGCACAGGGGTAGCGTGGTGCATTCAGGTGCAGAGGGTTTGTGTGGTGCGTTCAGGTGCACAGGGGTAGCGTGGTGCGTTCAGGTGCAGAGGGTTTGTGTGGTGCGTTCAGGTGCACAGGGGTAGCGTGGTGCGTTCAGGTGCAGAGGGTTTGTGTGGTGCGTTCAGGTGCAGAGGGTTTGTGTGGTGCGTTCAGGTGCAGAGGGTTTGTGTGGTGCGTTCAGGTGCAGAGGGTTTGTGTGGTGCGTTCAGGTGCACAGGGGTAGCGTGGTGCATTCAGGTGCAGAGGGTTTGTGTGGTGCGTTCAGGTGCACAGGGGTAGCGTGGTGCATTCAGGTGCAGAGGGTTTGTGTGGTGCGTTCAGGTGCACAGGGGTAGCGTGGTGCATTCAGGTGCAGAGGGTTTGTGTGGTGCGTTCAGGTGCACAGGGGTAGCGTGGTGCGTTCAGGTGCAGAGGCTTTGTGTGGTGCGTTCAGGTGCAGAGGGTTTGTGCGGTGTGTTCAGGTGCACAGGGGTAGCGTGGTGCATTCAGGTGCAGAGGGTTTGTGTGGTGCGTTCAGGGGCACAGGGGTAGCGTGGTGCGTTCAGGTGCAGAGGGTTTGAGTGGTGCGTTCAGGTGCAGAGGGTTTGTGTGGTGCGTTCAGGTGCAGAGGGTTTGTGTGGTGTGTTCAGGTGCAGAGGGTTTGAGTGGTGCGTTCAGGGGCCCCTCTCTAACAGGATTACAGGATAATCCCTTTATCTCGCGCCGAAACAAAAGATGTGTTTGCCGATGTAACAGCTGCTCCAGGACGAGCGGAGACACAGAGGGCATGTTCACACTCTCACCCTCTGCTCTCACCCCCTGCTCTCACCCTCTGCTCTCACCCTCTGCTCTCACCCTCTGCTCTCACCCCCTGCTCTCACCCTCTGCTCTCACCCCCTGCTCTCACCTCCTGCTCTCACCCCCTGCTCTCACCCTCAGCTCTCACCCTCTGCTCTCACCCCCTGCTCTCACCCACTGCTCTCACCCCCTGCTCTCACCCCCTGGTCTCACCCCCTGCTCTCACCTCCTGCTCTCACCAACTGATCTCACCACCTGCTCTCACCCTCTGCTCTCACCCTCTGCTCTCACCTCCTTCTCTCACCCCCTGCTCTCACCCTCTGCTCTCACCTCCTGCTCTCACCCCCTGCTCTCATCCCCTGCTCTCACCCCCTGCTCTCACCCTCTGCTCTCACCCCCTGCTCTCACCTCCTGCTCTCACCTCCTGCTCTCACCCTCTGCTCTCACCCTCTGCTCTCACCCCCTGCTCTCACCCTCTGCTCTCACCTCCTGCTCTCACCCACTGCTCTCACCTCCTGCTCTCACCTCCTGCTCTCACCCACTGCTCTCACCTCCTGCTCTCACCCCCTGCTCTCACCCCCTGCTCTCACCCTCTGCTCTCACCTCCTGCTCTCACCCCCTGCTCTCACCCTCTGCTCTCACCCTCTGCTCTCACCCTCTGCTCTCACCTTCTGCTCTCACCTCCTGCTCTCACCTCCTGCTCTCACCCTCTGCTCTCACCCCCTGCTCTCACCCTCTGCTCTCACCCCCTGCTCTCACCCCCTGCTCTCACCCTCCGCTCTCACCCTCAGCTCTCACCCCCTGCTCTCACCCTCTGCTCTCACCCCCTGCTCTCACCCTCTGCTCTCACCCTCTGCTCTCACCTCCTGCTCTCACCCCCTGCTCTCACATCCTGTTCTCACCCCCTGCTCTCACCCTCCGCTCTCACCCTCAGCTCTCACCTCCTGCTCTCACATCCTGCTCTCACCCCCTGCTCTCACCCTCTGCTCTCACCCTCTGCTCTCACCCCCTGCTCTCACCTCCTGCTCTCACCTCCTGCTCTCACCCCCTGCTCTCACCCTCAGCTCTCACCCTCTGCTCTCACCTCCTGCTCTCAGCTCCTGCTCTCACCCTCTGCTCTCACCCTCTGCTCTCACCCCCTGCTCTCACCCTCTGCTCTCACCCTCCGCTCTCACCCTCTGCTCTCACCCTCTGCTCTCACCCTCTGCTCTCACCCCCTGCTCTCACCCCCTGCTCTCACCTCCTGCTCTCACCCCCTGCTCTCACCCTCTGCTCTCACCTCCTGCTCTCACCCCCTGCTCTCACATCCTGTTCTCACCCCCTGCTCTCACCTCCTGCTCTCACCCTCTGCTCTCACCTCCTGCTCTCACCTCCTGCTCTCACATCCTGTTCTCACCCCCTGCTCTCACCCTCCGCTCTCACCCTCAGCTCTCACCTCCTGCTCTCACCTCCTGCTCTCACCCCCTGCTCTCACCCTCTGCTCTCACCCTCTGCTCTCACCCCCTGCTCTCACCCTCCGCTCTCACCCTCTGCTCTCACCCCCTGCTCTCACCCTCTGCTCTCACCCTCTGCTCTCACCCTCTGCTCTCACCCTCCGCTCTCACCTCCTGCTCTCACCCCCTGCTCTCACCCTCTGCTCTCACCTCCTGCTCTCACCCTCTGCTCTCACCTCCTGCTCTCACCCCCTGCTCTCACATCCTGTTCTCACCCCCTGCTCTCACCCTCCGCTCTCACCCTCAGCTCTCACCTCCTGCTCTCACCTCCTGCTCTCACCCCCTGCTCTCACCCTCCGCTCTCACCCTCAGCTCTCACCTCCTGCTCTCACCTCCTGCTCTCACCCCCTGCTCTCACCCTCTGCTCTCACCCTCTGCTCTCAGCCCCTGCTCTCACCCTCTGCTCTCACCCTCTGCTCTCACCCCCTGCTCTCACCCTCTGCTCTCACCCTCTGCTCTCACCTCCTGCTCTCACCCTCTGCTCTCACATCCTGTTCTCACCCCCTGCTCTCACCCTCTGCTCTCACCTCCTGCTCTCACCCCCTGCTCTCACATCCTGTTCTCACCCCCTGCTCTCACCCTCCGCTCTCACCCTCAGCTCTCACCTCCTGCTCTCACCTCCTGCTCTCACATCCTGTTCTCACCCCCTGCTCTCACCCCCTGCTCTCACCCCCTGCTCTCACCTCCTGCTCTCACCCCCTGTTCTCACCTCCTGCTCTCACCCTCCGCTCTCACCCTCAGCTCTCACCCCCTGCTCTCACCTCCTGCTCTCACCCCCTGCTCTCACCCCCTGCTCTCACCCTCCGCTCTCACCCTCTGCTCTCACCCCCTGCTCTCACCCTCTGCTCTCACCCTCTGCTCTCACCTCCTGCTCTCACCACCTGCTCTCACATCCTGTTCTCACCCCCTGCTCTCACCCTCTGCTCTCACCTCCTGCTCTCACCCCCTGCTCTCACATCCTGTTCTCACCCCCTGCTCTCACCCTCAGCTCTCACCTCCTGCTCTCACCCCCTGCTCTCACCCTCTGCTCTCACCCTCTGCTCTCACCCCCTGCTCTCACCTCCTGCTCTCACCTCCTGCTCTCACCTCCTGCTCTCACCCTCTGCTCTCACCCCCTTCTCTCACCTCCTGCTCTCACCTCCTGCTCTCACCTCCTGCTCTCACCTCCTGCTCTCACCTCCTGCTCTCACCCCCTGCTCTCACCCTCCGCTCTCACCCTCAGCTCTCACCTCCTGCTCTCACCTCCTGCTCTCACCTCCTGCTCTCACCTCCTGCTCTCACCCTCTGCTCTCACCTCCTGCTCTCACCCCCTGCTCTCACCCCCTGCTCTCACCCCCTGCTCTCACCCTCTGCTCTGAGGTTTCTAAAGCAGACTGGCCTACATCCCCCAAATCCTCATTCATCAGGGCAATGATCAGTTTCTGTGAAGCTGCAGGGAGTTGCATTGTTTTATTTGCATTAAGCGATTGACTAAGAAGTTCAACTTCTGGAGGGTTCTTCTCAGAGGGTTTAAAAGAGCAATACATCTGGATATCAACCAGACCAATATGAAGAAAACCAACTGAGAGCAGCAAGATCTGATGGTCGACAGTGTCGAAGGCGGCAGAAAGATCTGCCACCACATCAGTGCCTTAATATCAGGTCTGTATCGCACCAAAATGTTATGTAGGTTAGAATTGTAGAAAATGTAGACACTGTCTGTAAAAAGTACTTCTCAGTACAATGTGGGCCAAATCACCATGAAACTTAAGGGCCAAGAAAAATTGGTCCGAGGGCCATCAGGCTGTGGCTTCACTCTGATCTGGTTCTGCCTCAGCGTTTGTCTTTTGAACTTGACCATCGTTCAGTGCCGCTGGGGCATCTCCTCCTGAGCAGTGGTGCTGCTGTGCAGCGTCTGGGGACCATCTCCAGATCTTGGTGCTATAGGCTTGGTCAGGACGATTGTAGTTGGAAGATTTGACCTACTGTGTATGTTTTGGGTTGTATTCCAAGCCTCTCCTTGAACACCACCTGAACACAGTGGAGGGGCCTCAGCACACCGATGATCCTGGGACCTGTGCTGTTGGGGGCTTCATGCTTCTGGTAGACCAAAGCAACAGGTCCCAGTGATGGGTCAGACCAAGAGCAGGTCAGAAGTCGTTTATGATGAGTGAACTAACAAGGCCAGTTACGTCGCCTGGATTGGCGTTACCGGGGCCCCACCTCAGAGCCACGCCTGGGGGCTCTGCCAGGCCTGCACTTCATGGGTTTAACCAACCACAGGATCTCATCTCTTCAGCAGAATCTAGCCGTCTCTCTTTCACGAGTGTGAGATTGACAGGTGATCGTGCAGGGATGTGGTCGCTGTATTGCACCAATGTGGTGACCGGACCACAGCGACCATGTGAACGCTGTGGAGAGGGACGTTTGGGAGCCCCTGCCCAGACTGCTGCCCCTGTGATCCAGGCCTGGATGAGCAGAAGAGGATGCAAACGCTGCAAGAACAAAGCGAATAAAAGAGGAGACCAAGCACAACCCTGTCTCACTCCTCTTTCCAGAGTCAGTGTGTGTGTGTGTGTGTGTGTGTGTGTGTGTGTGTGTGTGTGTGTATGTGTGTGTGTGTGTGTGTGTGTATGTGTGTGTGTGTATATGTGTGTGTGTGTGTGTGTGTGTGTGTGTGTGTGTGTGTGTGTGTGTGTGTGTGTTTAATCCGGTGCTCTGTGTTCATGAGTGGAAAGTCTCTGCACACTGACCCTTCAAACAGATCAAACTAAACAAACTAAACCAAGATTTACACAAAGACAGAGTGTGTTTGCAGAGGACATTCCTAAATAATTGCATCTTTACGATTTGCTAATCGTGACCATTGACTTTACAGTTTGGGATGAGTTCATCACGGCCTTATTGCGTTGAATTTCCCTTTTCTGGTGGATGCAAACAGCAGCTGGACTTCTGCACGTGCTCCTGGAGGCTCTGCTTTCACTCCCGCTGTGGCTTTGCGCTCTTGGCCATATCTTCTTTCTGTGAATTGTGAACAGCAGATAAAAAACAATATTAGCATTGCAGATGAAGTTGTTTAATAATGAATGAATGACGTGATGAGATTAACATAACATTAGTGTGAAATAATCCGCATTTGGTTGTTTTTTCTGCTGAATGAGAGAAGG